>VYZS01055517.1:0-10729 GCA_013400695.1 Neodrepanis coruscans
GTTCCACATCCTTCTTGTGTTGGAGACACCACAACTGGAGCTGTAGGATCTCACCCACCAACACCAGAGCTCCACAAGAAAGGGAGTCCCAGCTGCTGCTGATTCCCGCAAGCAGCCAAGGCTGGGCTGGAAGCTGTGCCTTGGGAAAGGTTTCACAGGTCTGTTGGTAAATTTTCTCCTGACAAATGGAACAAGTGTTTACACGAAATAAACGAGTTTATCTCAGTCGGGAAGTGACTCTCAAGTGGCCTCTGAAACACAAACTTTCCTTCTGTCACTTTCACTGTCCCTTCCAGTTCTGGTCTTTGTAGATTTCTGCTTGTTTCTTACATCAACTCAGCTCTAAGGGAACAATTCCTTCTGACTTGAGTCACAAAAATTCAAGTCAGGTTTTGTCCTAGAACTCTTCTGCAATTACTATCAGGTTGGTGCTGTTATTCTTTATTTCTGTATGCTGCTCTTCTTATTTCCAGCTGCACATTCTATTATTTATTATCACTTATTGTGAGGGTGGGGAGGCCCTGGCACAGGGTGCCCAGAGAAGCTGTGGCTGCCCCATCCCTGGAAGTGTCCAAGGCCAGGTTGGAGCAACCTGGGATCGTGGGAGGTGTCCCTGCCTGTGGCAGAGGGTTGGAACTAGATGGTCTTTAAGGGTCCTTTCCAATCCAAACCACTCTGTGATTCTGAGCTACAGTTGGATACAGTTGCCCTTCATGTTTCCACAACCATTTGCTATTATATTTCCAAGTANAGATGGTCTTTAAGGGTCCTTTCCAATCCAAACCACTCTGTGATTCTGAGCTACAGTTGGATACAGTTGCCCTTCATGTTTCCACAACCATTTGCTATTATATTTCCAAGTATCCCTACACTTTGTATCACCTGTGAACAAACCATTGAGAACAAAGGGTTTAACTTTCTTTGGCCCTGAAACATGTTATATTAAAAGCAAAGCCTACTCGTCTGAAAGGTAATAAAATGGGTGGTTCTGTCAATACACACAGAAAATAAAAAATAAAAATCTCATACTCGTGTGTTCAGACAGCACATTGCACCTGGAAGGCACTGTCACAACTTCTGCAAATTTGCCACAAAACAGACCTCAATAAATTGTGCAATTAGAAGTAAGAGGTCATAGATAGGTAACAAGAGAAAAAGTAATAAGGGATAACGAATTCCACACTTCCTGAAACAGCAGGTGTAAAAAAAAGCAATAGTTGACAATAAAGACATTTCTTGGCAAGAGGGAAAACACGGGGTGGGGAATTGCAGGAACAAAAGAAATCTCAGCCCTCACACAGGTGGTGCTGCTAAACAGAGACTCTGAGCTACACTAACAGTGCAAAAGGGCAGATACATTCCAAAAGTAATTCTCCAAGAAGATGTCTGTGCCAGCAACACGAATTTTTAGGAATTCTGAAAACTCTGGGGAAAAATTCCCGAAGTCTGAATGAACACTTATGTTATAACCATAACCCAAAGCCCCAGTGAGAGGGTGGGTGCAGCCAAAGGAAGGTTGGAATGGCAGCAGCTCCTGAATAAAACAATGATTTAAGGAAAAATTATATGGGATACTTATATAGCAGAGTTCTGTAACAAATAACAGGCAGTAAAATAAAGAAAATCGATTTTCTAACATGAATGTGGTTTTATTCTTTGATACTACTGATATTTCCAGCTGGCAAAAATACCTGTCTGCATCTGGCTCTTGGTGCAGTATTCCATAAGAGCCTGATCACAAAACATCACCAGATAAACTGGTGAAGAACTGGTTAAGTGACATATCAAAAAGAAAAAAAAAAAAAAAAAAAAAAAAAAAAAAAGGTTTGCACAAGTATAAGCTGATCAGAGTGCTGGGTATGTCCAACCTATGCCAGGAATAAAATATTCTTTAAAAAAAGCCATGTATGAAGTTATAAAGCTACAACCAGCAAACACATGCCAGGCTATGGAATGATGAACTCTTGTGGAAAGAAACAGTCCTGCAAAGGGTTTGCCACAGTGAGAGAGTATCCAGAGAAAAGGAGATCAAAAATGCAGAGCTGCAAATGAAGGTGGAATATGGAAATGTGATGTGGAAACAGGAGAGTAACACTAGAGAGGCACTATTTAAACTCACAGAACACCCCCCAGACAAGGTGTTGGCATCCTCTACCCTGCTCTCTTTTCACAAAAATGCTGAAAAAGTGGCTTTGGGGGAAAAAAAAAATGAAAAAGAAAAATCCCCAGAAACTGAGTTGTGAGGAAAATTCATGCAGTGACAAATTTAAGGAATTTTAGTTCACGGGCTTTTTCAAGTAGAGAGGAGAGGGAATACTGGGTTACAGTAGATAAATACCTTCCATGGTAAGAAAATACTTGAAGTTCTTTAGCACAGTGGAGAAAGGCACACCAGTAACCAGTAACTGGAAGCTGAAGCCAAATAACTTAATAAACAGCAGACTCTCCACCTCTTGCTGTCTTCTGACCAAAATCCCAATTTCTCCCGGAAAATGTTTCAGCCAAATGCAAATTATTGCATTTAAAAGTAACTGGACCAAATCCAACTGACTACAACAGTCAAGGGGTCAGAGCAGAAGATCCAACTGCCTCCCCTGGCTTTAGAGCCTCAGTGTATGAACACTCCTGGCTTTCAGGGCTTCAAAGGCATTTCAGCAGTGCCATGAATGCTCAACATTAATATTAACAGAGCTCTCAGAAAATCTTGCATGAATTACAGTTGTATTTCCATGCAAGGGCTCCAGTGACACTGGAGCTTTCCTGTTGAGGCTTCTGTCACCAGCAGAGCCCATTAATGGAATTACAGCTGCCTGGTACCCAGCTGAGGTGGTGTTTCTGTAAACAAGCATTTACACGATTGAGTGTAGAACTTCACCCTTCAGGTCAGTACTTTTCCTCCTCTAGGAAGAATTCTGTTTGACCTGGAGCACAAAAAGCACGATACAATGCATTATGTCAATCTTAGGCACTACAGGTGACAAGGAGAACCTAAGAGCCACAAAGGCAGGAAAACCTGGTGTTTGCATCAGCAGCATCACTTGAGCCTGCCCCTATTTATGATCCTTCCCTACCTCGTACTCCAAGGCACACAGCAGTCACTGCAACCTTGACAAGTTCACAGAATCAACATTTTTAGGCAAGATGATGTATAACATACATGTTCACCACCCAGGAGTTTGCTGTAGCATTGGCTGCTGTGGTATCTGTAGATTTCTAAAATACCAGGGGAGTTGAAGCACCTCTATCCTGATAAAGCACGAACTAACTCCGAATTCAGCAAACGGAACCTCGGAAAGGCTGAAACTGCCCGAAACACTCCCACAGCCAAACAACTGCTCTGCCACGGCACCAGAGAGCGAAATACAAACACCAGCTGACAGGGCATCACCCTAAAAAGCAGCCAGGCATCACACACAGCCGGCGAGACACGAGGGAAGTGCCCTGACCCCTCCAATCCGCAGAGGAGCCAGTGCCTGCTGCCTTCTCCTCCCGCTACACCCCACCATAAATATGGAAAAGTTTCTCTCCCGCTCCCACCACGCCAACCCCCCCAAAAACCGGGCACGGCAGTCGGGGAAGCCTCAAACCCCCACGGCCCAGCAAAACTTCTCCCACTCCACGAGCCACGCCAAGAGACACTTCTGGCCGTCGCCTTCCCACCAACATCCATCCAGGCGGCTCCCGGGGATCCACAGCGCTCCACGGAAAGACAAAGCCACGCTCTCCAAACTTTCGCTCCTTTGCCACACCGGAGCAAATCCTGGGATGGGAGCCGGCACCTCTCGGGATGGATTCTGGATGGGATACGAAGCGGGAGGCTGGAAAGGTCGGAGCCCCTGGGAAGAGGCCTGTCGGGAAGGGATGGATGCAGGAGGAGCCCGCAGCCCCCTCCCCATCGCGCCCCTTCCCCGCCGGCTCCCGGCCACACAATCGGAGCAGCAGCGCCTGGAAATTACAGGGACGCACCGGGGGGATGGATAAAGGGAAGGAAGAAACCTCTGACGCCTGAAGAAAGGAGAATAATTTTAAACAATACCAAAAAAAAAAAAAAAAGACTTAATACAGAGCCAGGTTTCACCTCGAAGTGATGGTGGGTAGATAGATGAGTAAGTGAAACAACACACCTTTGACCCTTCTCTTTTCTTCCCTAAATATAATCCCCCTCTTCCCATAACACGCACACCACAAAATGACCATTAATTCAAATCCATTCTTTACAAGAGTGGGGATTATCTCTGTGACCGGCTCTGTCTCTTTCCCTCTTCCACCGAGCGAAAATTAAAATTGCATTTAAAAAAGGGAAAAGGTGGTTGGGGGGGGGGAACCCAAAAAAGGCAGGATTATTATATCTGGAGGGTGGGAAATGTGGGCACGGGGAGAGGGAGCCTGGGGGATGGGGAGGAGTGGAGAAAGGTGGCTAAGGAGAGAAGAAAGGAAAGGAGGACCAGGAAGCGCAGGGAAGGATGAGGGGAAGGCGAGATAAGGGGGAAGGAGGATAAGGAAAGAAGGATGAAAGGAAGGAGGTCGGGAGGGGGGAGGAAGGATGAAAGGAAGGAAGGGATGAGGGGAAGAAAGGAGGATGCTTTGCCCTGGCCTCACCTCAGCTCGGTGGGTGGGGGTGGGAGAATCTTTCGCCGCCGCCGCCGCCTCCTCCTCCACCACCTCCTCCTCCTCCTCCTCCTCCTCCCCAGCAGCGCCGGTCACTGACGGGCCGGGTGTGCGGCGCTGCTCCCGAGCACGGTCCCCGCCTCCTTCCCTCGCTCCGGCCCCCTTCCCTCCTCCCGCCCCGGCCCGAGCAGCGCTCGGCTCCGGCTCCGGCTCCGGCTGTGCCTCCGTGCCCGGCTGTGTCTCTGAGCGGAGCCGCCGCGGCCGCCCCGCCACAGCCACGGGGGGAGGAGGCGGCAGCGCGCCTGCGCCGCCGGGCGCTGCCGCCGAGGGAGGGAGGGATGGACCCGCTCCCGGTCCCGATCCCGGTCCCGACTCCGGAGCCGTGAGTATGGAAACGGGATGGGCTGCGGCAGGCGTGGGGAGAGGGCCGGGGAGGGGCGGATGGGCGCTGAGGGGCAGGGGGAAGCGGGTGAGAGCGCTGCGGGAGAGGAGGGATGGGCGGCGGGAGGGAGAAGATGGAGAGAGGCTGTTTGTGTAGTGATAAGGGGGAATGGGTACCAATTGCGAGAGAGTAGGTTCAGGTTAGATATTAGGAGGAAATTCTATCCTTTAAGGGTGAGGAGGCCCTGGCACAGGTTGCCCGGAGAAGCTGTGGGTGCCCCATCCCTGGAAGTGTCCAAAGGCCAGGTTGGAGCAACCTGGGACAGTGGAAGGTGTCCCTGCCAGGACAGGGGTGTGGAACAGAATGATCTTAGGGGTGCCCTTGCAGCCCAAATTATTCCATGGTTCTGTGTGAGCAGTGGGGCTCCGCAGGCGCATCCCGCTGGCCGAGGGACAGCTCTGTCACCGGGGCTGGAACAAGGAGCTGGGAAGGGGTTGTGTGGGTTTGTTCCTTCGCCGGTCACTTGTGCAGCGTCAGGGAGGAATATCGGGGCTTCGCGGATGTACCGTCCGCTCTGAGAGCTTCAGTTCTCCTGCTCTCTAAACTGTGAAAACTTTGCTCGCGGCTTCCCCAGGTGGGTGTTGGACAATCCTCCCTGCAAGCCAGGTGAGTGCCGGCCTCTCCTCCCAGGCAGCCAGTGACAGGACTAGAGGACACGGGCTTAAACTGCACCAGAGGAGGTTTAGGTTGGACATCAGGAGGAACATCTTCATAAGAAAGGGCGATTAAACATTGGAATGGGCTGCCCAGGGAGGTGATGGAGTCATTGTCCCTGGAGGTGATTAGGGAAAGACTGGATGTGGCACTCAGTGCCATGGTCTGGGTGACACGGTGCTGTTGGGTCATAGGTTGGACTGGATAATCTCATAGGTCTTTTCCCAGGTAAATGATTCTGTGACTCTCTGCACCAGATGTCTGGGTTTGGCCCCCTCTGCACTTTCTTTTCCCCCTTGTTTCACTTGCATTGCTCATCTTACCAGCCTTCAGTTTTTCACCACGCTGGCAGCACCACCTTCTGCTGTTTCTTTTGGATTTGACACACTGCCACCACCCTGCTCCAAAATCGCTGAGCCTGAAGTCCTGCAAATCCCGGTGGCAGAGGATCCCTGTGGAGTGGGTGTTGTGAAGGGATTCTGCCGTTTTGAGGCTGATCCCACTGTGCTGCTGTTCCAGGCATCCTTTGCACTCCTTGTGGCATCCATCTGCTTCCCCAGCTTCTATGTAAACTCACAGGCAACAAGGAGGGGAGGGGGGTGAGTCCTCCTGTGCTTTTTTACCTTTTCTCGATGGTTTTAGTCTTGGAGGGAATTTACCAAAGCAGTTTCCCCGCCTCAGTCTGTTGGGAATCATATTAGTAGTGCAGGAATCTATTAGGCCTCAAGTAGAGGCAATAATTTCCAGTCTTTTTAGTCTCTCTTCCTCTATAAAAATATAGTCAGGGTCTGTGTTTATGTTTACAGTGAATTAGTGAGGACGGGAGCTCAATTTCCTTTATCAAGGCACGACAACAGAGTCCAGAGGAGACACTGAAGCAGAGAAGAAATTTAAGCAAGAACTCATTTAAATATGAATTTAAATGTGAGCAGATGCATCATAGCACATACTTGGTACAGCCATAGAGCTGTAAGTCACAGTCAGTGGAACACAGAAATACTTTGAATTATTTTAACCTCACAGTGTGGTGTGTGAACAGAGACCATGCTGGGCTGACCTCCCCTTTATAGTGAGATGTGAATTATTGGTGCAAGGCAAGCTGGGCATTTAGTTTGTGCCTTCAGGTTGCATCAAACTCCCTTTCTAGGTGCTGTTATTGTCTTACCCACCCTGTTAAATGGAGCAATGTGATGTTAGGAAACTGTTACCTACAGACCTTCTGTTTCTTGCCCACATTTCCATACTCCATATGTTTTTGGATTGGTGGTTCTTCTAGGTAGGGGCAGTGCCTTCCTTTGTTGGAACTGGCTACTCTGTTGTGAATATTAATGGAAACAACAATGTTCCCAAATACAACATGCTAAATTGCTTGCTGCTTTATCACAGTGCATTATGTTGCTAATTGAATGTCAGCTAAATGTTCCTCCAGGCATTTGACTGAAATGAGCACGAGCTACAGTGTGTGTGTAAGACCACAAATGGTAAATAAGCATGATTATGAAAAATTATATTTCTCCCCCAGCAGCAAAGCTGCAAACACATCTCTTGTCAATTCAAACCTAAGGACTCATTCAGTTGTCTCTGTATGTCTCTGTTTAAAGGGTGTCAGTTTAAGAAACAAATGAGATTACTTACCTAGTCAGCATTACTTTTATCTCAGGCAGAAGACATGGATTGCTGGACTGTTGCTAAGAGATCTGCCAGAATGCTCTTAAGAAATCTGAATATCTGGAAGAGCTGTACAAACTTACTTTTTCATGGTCCTGAACAAGGCTCTGTGCACTGTTTAGACATTTCTTTCTTTCCTTGAGGTTATTGATCAATTTTTGAAATTACCTTTTTTTTTATCATTGTCTCAAAGAAAAGGAAGAAAACTGAATTTGTTACCACTCTTCACTAAAAATTGAGATGATGTAAATGAATATAAAACCAAGGGAGGCCAACTGGCAGCTCCCAACAAACATTTCCAACTGCCATGAGATCTCCCCCTGCCAACATCCAGCTACAGAGAAGGGACATCACCAGAGCATTGGAAATATTGGGCTCTTGGATTAACAAGACAGTCAGAAAGACTGTTCTGCTTAAGGGAAACATGCATGGATGCTTTTTGGGTTGGTTTATTTAGTTTAGTTTTTTTAGGCCATTTAATCTGTACCTTCCCTTTACTTAAGGTTTCCATCTGGAATTCTGCAGTATGGAATTGCTCCAAGGAGTAACTAGTCAGGTAAAAGTTTTGTTCACTGTAGCTGCTCCTGAGAGGTGCAGGTTGAAGTGGAAGGGTGATGTGCAGGATTCAGAGGGAGAACACACACTCAGAGACATGTTAGAACACATGGACAAAAGCTCCTGGAAGAGTTGGGGTTCTTGGAGCAGCCTCAGCCCACCATGTGCCCAATGAACCCTCTGGTTGTGATTCACATGGGTGGGTCAGTCCTTGGCTGTGTAAAAGGCCATCAGGAAATGAGTGGGGTCATTGCTGGAAGAGTTTAAAGCAGGACCTGGGTCTGTGGTGATGGTGGGATCAGCCAGAAGGTGGATGTACAGGAGAATCCATGTGATGATGGTGAGCCCTGGAGGCAGTTTGCAGAATTTATGTGGCAAAATGAATATTTATGTTCTCTAAGCTCTTTGCTGCCTTTGAAGAACTCAGAGCTGTGTGGTCCCAGGAATAACACGGGAAGGAAATCAAGCAGAGTTTGGGTTTTTCTGCCTGAGGATCTCTGCACTGGGGGTTGTGGTTATAGAGGCAGATTCTGGGTCCAGGGCTATCACACCAATTTCAGAACACAGCAGCCCTGGTTGTCAAATATTAACCTGTAGTTTACTGAATCTCAGACAGGTCTGAACAGGTCTAAATCATCTCTTGAAGATTTTTCTACCTTTTTTTTTATTACAACATTAGATACCAGGTACCTTGACATCATTTTCTGCTGTGTACCATTTAATCTGTAGCAGTGAGGCCATAGTCTGTTACCTGTTATTGCAGTAGCTGTGTATCATATCCATCAAATAAAGGTTTCCTCCATAAAATTCCATGTTCCATGTGTTCTCTGACAAAGTTATTTTTTGGATGGTGGGGATAATAATCTTGAACTTTTATCTTTTCCAGCATACCAAAAGAATTTACATTGAGGATAGATCTAAAACTAATCTGAGCATATGTATAATCACAATATTATATCTTAATGCTAGTTCCATCTTCAATGTATCAATCAGTTTATCTCTTTTTCCTCACTTTCATCTTTACTGGAAATTTTGCTATAATAGCATTTATCATGTCACATCATTTATCTCTTTTTTCTCTGTTTTCTAAGCATCCAAATGCTGTGCAATACCAGCTTCTTCATTAAGACTTAATATTTGACATGCCTTACAGCCATAGGTTAGTCTGCTTCTTGAAGGAGTACAAACTGTGTTTTTATCTTTACATCCAGCTCTTGTGAAAATCCCACAGCAGGAATTATCCCCCTTACCCCAGCAGAAAGCCTCAGCATTGTGTCTGTGTACACACAAATAACCCTCCACACAACTTTTACTCATCTTTTCTCTTGTAAAACCGTCTTCTACATGAAGAGAGATTATTGCTAAAAACCTTTTTTGATTGTTTCCTTCAAGAACATGAACTTTTTTGAGGTTTTATTTCCTCTGTTATTATCTCAATGCCTCTTTGTGTCTAGGTGGACTTCTTTTCTTCACCACCTAATCCTGAATGTCTGTTCCTATTTGTACAACATTTGTGCTTTATTGAAAAAAGAGAATTTTGGAGAACAGGGGAGCTCAGACTAGTGGGATTTTTAATGAAAAGAAGCAGTTCACTGATATCTGAGTGAGAGAAATTGAAGAGGATCTATCTCTTAAGCAATTCAAAGAGACTTTGAAAGCTTCAGGTAGAACTTAAAATGCTTTGAGCTTCTTTTAGGCTTAGTTGTCTTTAAAGACAAACTTAAAGGTTGTTCCTTTTACACAGGCAGTTGCCTACCTGTGCTGAAGGGAGATTGTCAGCAGCTCTCAGAGAACTTTCAGTGCCTTGTATTAATAAAACATTACCTTTGGGGCTTGATTGAGTTCACATAAATATACAGGGACTCACCAGAACCATCCTCCTGCCCTGAGCACATTTGAGTGTCAGGATTTGGGGTTGGGTGTGTCATTTTTGGCACATTGGCTTGAGCCCTGAGCTGCAAATATTTCCTGCTTCTCCTCTGCACTGAGACACTTTCCTGTGCTGGGTGTTGGCATGAGCAGCACAGTGAAGCCTTCACAGCCTGCAGGTCATTTCAGCTGGATGTTGTATAAAGAGCCATGTGCAAGGTGGGGTTTGGCACTGACCCTCCTGCCTGCAGTGCCCTCTGCCACCACTTTTATCTTCCAGATAAAAGAGCACCCAGGGACTTACCCTGACGTGTTCCTCTGAAGTGACTGGAAGGCAAGGAGCAGATGCAGTTTGTTTGGAACAAAAACACAGGGGGTCTGTCTCTCCACCTTTTTATGCTGGAGAGGATGAGGCAGCTCCTTCATAGCTCTCAGAAGGCTGACTTTAAAAATTAAAGAGAAACATGAGACACTTGGTCTTTGCTGGTGTTGCACTGGATCAAAGGCCACCAGTAAAAGGCTTTTTGTTTAAGTGGTTCCTTCTCAAACCCTTCTCTTAAATTTTGGTTAAAATTTCAGTTTGAACTTCAGTTGCGGCACCAATTTGCAGGACAAGGGAGGTCATCCCTCACCCTATAATTGCTGTGTGGTAGGTTTATTGTGTCTCTATATTTTGAAGGGGTGGGATGGGGAAAGAAAAGTTTAGAAGCTTTGCATATATTGAGAGAATGTGCTCTAAACTTTGGAATATTCAATTCAAGTGCCATCAAATCCCTCACGCATTTATAAAATTAATGTTTTCCATCTCAAAGATTGAGACTCAGGAAAATGTATCTTCTCAGCTCTCCCTCAGACTTCCTTGACTAACTGACTCAACTTCTTTAAAGCTGCCGCAGTTTCCCTACATCTAATCTTTCTTAGCTGTGCCCATAT
>VYZS01055517.1:10763-22055 GCA_013400695.1 Neodrepanis coruscans
AATGTGCTCTAAACTTTGAAATATTCAATTCAAGTGCCATCAAATCTCTCACGCATTTATAAAATGGATGTGTTCTGTCTCAAAGATTGAGACTCAGGAAAATGTATCTTCTCAGCTCTCCCTCAAACTTCCTTGACTAACTGACTCAACTTCTTTAAAGCTGTGGCAGTTTCCCTACATCTAATCTTTCTTAGCTGTGCCCATATCAAAAAAAAATCTTTTTGTCTCTCTCCTTAAAGCTCTTCCCTCCTACAACCCCCTTGTTCAGGGAAGCATCTCTCAGGCAGGGAGTGCTGCTTTCGGCGTTGACCGCCACCTTCGAGCTGTTCCCCATCTGTTGTTTGGAAACACTTCATGTCTTGTGCTGCTGATGTTGTTGGTTCCTTGGAAAAACAAGCTCTATTTTCTTGTGTTTGCACACTGCATCAAAACAACAGGAAATGTGGCCCTGACTGGGAAACCCACGCGGTGCCAAAATAGGTTCTCCTTGCTGGGGATTTCAGCGAGGGAAACTTAGGAGAGGGAGATGGTGCTGTTGCAAAGTGTGAAACAGTGTCATTGCTGTGTGCACAGAATAAATGGCCATGGGGGAGAACCAAGACAAGGGAGGAGGGAGCTGTGCTGAGTGTGTGAGAGAAGGGACAGGAGGTGGTGGAGGAACGAGGCAGAAGGTGCACAGACTAAGAGTTGCAGGGTGTATTTTTGGCTCATGCCTTTGCAGAACTAGTTAAAGATACCTTCTGGAACTCCTCTGTCCCTAGAATCCCTTTCTTTTCCTAGCCAAAGAAAGAGAAGGATAAATATCCAAGACTTAATAAGTGTCACAGGGTAAGGTTGACTCTGCTGAGTCGTCAGGCTGAGGAGCAGAAGGGTTTTCTGTGCTGCTATAGCTCCACATCCAGCTCATTGAGTGATCTGCTCTTGAAGGAAGCAGCCAATGGATTTGCTTCTCTTCAGGGAAATGACTGTCCTCAAACCTCCTGCTCTGTCCATTATTACATCCTGTTGTGCTTTCTATGCATATGAGATGGGATGAAAAGCTGTCCAGTGCTTGCTCATCCACGTGAAAATTGCTGGATTCCTTCCCTGAATAATAGTACTTTCTGCAATGTCATTTATGGGCTACATTTTGATCCTTTCTCAGGCCTTATTACACAAACTCCTGTTGCCTTTATAACACATGACAGAGAACATTTACGTCTGATAAATACATTTTGCATTGTGGTAGCCTAGAAGTAACTGGCTGTAGAACAAGGAACTTGGTTTACAATTTTGTTTTCATAAACTTCTCTTTTTGTTATCATTTCTGGTTTGCACTACATTAATAATTCTCTGTGCTTAATTAGAGGTTAAAGCAAAGGGTTGTGATATGTTATTCGCTAAACACCTTTTAATGAGAAGAAATGCAATCAAATATATTTTATATCTTGTGAGCACAACATTTGCTTTACTCACAGTGTTTACAGGGATTATTTTCTGCATCTTGAGGGATGTGACATTTCTAATTCTTTTTTTTTTTCCTGTTGACAGAAACCCAGGATGAAGCAACTTGCCCCTAACATCTCTAAAAATGCATAAAATGGACTAAAATATGGTCTGAAGAAAACTAATGAAACTGTTGATAGTCTGCATCACAAATGAAAAGACTGAGGATGATTCTGGTCTTGATTCAGGCCTTGATGAATCAGGAAAATGATAGAAAGCTGATTTTTCTAAAGGAGCAGCATCTGTAAGTAAAAAAGAGTAGAAAAATCAAGAACAGATACCTGATGACAAGAGCTGCTACTGGTGATGACCAGTGTGTTGTAAGCTGAAATTTTCTGGCATCTTAATAGACCTTTTGACCAAATTTACAGAGCTTTTCTTGTTAATTAACTTTTTTAGAAAGGTCAAACTTTTTTTTTCTGCTAAAAGTCGTGTACTTCAGCTGAGAAATATTTTATCATGTGCAGTGCCATACAGCAACATAAAATTCAGGGGTTTTTTTATTCAGAACAAATTAATAAATCATGAGCAGTAATCCTGGAGTATTTCACACACCTTTTCCCTGTTGTCATTTTTTATTTTAAGTTAAAGTAGGATCTAAAGATTTCCTTTTTGTGTTTGTCCTGAGCAGATTGAATAATCATAGGGTTCTGCAGGCAGACAGTCATCTACCAGCAAGCTCATCCACTCCCACTTTGGAGATGGATTTAATTCCAAACAGAAAGAAAATGACATTCTGAAAATCTACATGGACCTGTTAATTTTGGGAGAAGTATGAGAAGTGTGAGCAGAATGCTCCATGTAAAACAAGCATCTCACACTGACATATAAATCTTGATTTCAGTATCAAGAATGCTCTCAATGTTCCAGTTGAATTATGCAGCTTTTTACTTCTGAAAATGGTTGCACCTCTTGGTAGATCAGGTCAAGAGTTACATCAGGCCTTATATGACTGACATAAAACACACCTCAAATGGGAAAATACTGCAGGAATATTTATATTTTCTTCATATGTGAATAACAGCTGAAGGAACCACCCCTTAAAAAAGAGAAATAAAGGACATATAAATTGTTTTTACATATATTTCCAAATATTTCAAATATTTGTCAATATTTCTCAGAAATACAGAAGGAACCTGTAGCAAACTAGAACAGTTATGGGACTTGGAAAATAATTTGTGGTGAAAAAAAACTACCACTACCCTAATTTGGAAATTTCTCTGCCAAGTTATTAGGAGCCATTCCACTTCATGATTTCTTCATGCAAATATTTCATAAAACCTGAGTGTTTTCCATAACAGAATTTTGGCAATTTAAATGAAAACAGGTGGCTATGACAGTTCCTACAAGTCTTTCTCCTTTAGCTTTGTTTTGTATTATAAATATGTCAAAATGAAGCCAGTTCTGTAAAAAAAAAAAAAATTCAATGCCCTAATTTTCATTATTTGCCAGTCAAGATGAAGGGTAATTTCAAATGCTCCAACTTACATGTGCATAATCATGAACCCATGAGAACACAGCTTTTGTCTTTTAAGTGAGTAATGTTATTAGATGCTGTATTGTCAGTTTAATTGACTCTGTTTACTGCTTTGTATAACAAGTGACTGAAAAATAAAGGACATTTTAACATTGGTTAAAACTTTTCTAGTGGTTTGTGAAGTCAACAGGTACAAGCCATTGCCAGAAAATGTTCTTGGTCCTGGTTTTTGTTTCAGTAGCACAATGCTAAGTGAAATCTAAGTGGTTACAGTGGGAATTGCATCTGGTCTTTTGTAAATAAGAAACAGGTGAACTCTCCAGGGTAAAGATATAAAAATAGCAGAGATTTATCACACAGATTTCATCGATGAAATCTCCCAGAAGGAACTCATTCCATACTGGGGCAGGTGGAGCACTGTAAGTGTTAGGCAGGAGAGCAAATAAATATAAATGTCTTTTTATGAGGGATGGTATTTACCAAATTGATAGTTGAGTCTTTGCCTTCAGATGTGCTGAAAGAACTGAGTGTTTTCAGGTTTGGGATTTTTTGACACCAGAACACAAGAACTGGGAGTTGGAGAAGGAGTTGCCAAAGATGGAATTCACTTACATGTGACAATAAAATTGCTGAATTATAATTAAAGTAATTCCTTGAATTAAAATTCATATATATGCCTCCCTTAAATTAACCCAGATGTGTCTTGTACACAGGAGTTAATCATGGGTTTAGTCATAGGTTATCAATTGGTTGTATCTCCTCAGACATCTGCTTTGGTTTATGCTGTGGTCTCTTAAAATGTCATTCAGGAACAACACAGCAGCAATATGTGCCTGAATTCTGTCAAGAAATTGGAAATCCTTTCATTAATGACAATTCATTAAGAACTAAGAAAGAAAGCACAAGGAATGTCCCAAAGCAAGGAACAAGATAACCAGGGACCACACTGAAAAAAAAAAAAAAAAGCAGGAGACAGGCAGAAGGTGCAATATTCAAAAAAAGCAGGAGGGAAAGAGCTGATTTAAGATCAATAAGAAGAGGAACTGCAGGAGCCAGTGCTACTGCAGTTTTTCGGGACAGAGCGAAAGGCTTTGTGCTCAAAGGGAGAGAACAGACTTTTCTCCCCCAAACCACAGAGCTGTCTCAGAGATGTGAAGCAGCTGAGAATGGAAGAGAAAGATGGTCAATATAACTGTGTATGAGGTGTTAGAGAGGCCCATGGAAAGTGATTCTAACCATGAAATTCTAGAAAAACTCCTGGGTTTTTTGGTTTTTTTTATATTCAACCTCTACCTACATTCACTCTTTCCTCCCACACACACAGTGGCACTGATACAACTCTTGCTGTTGACTTAAGGAGTAAGATACCTTTATTTTATACTTTTCATTTTAATGCTTCAATGTTTTTCTCCTGTTAGCAGGTTATAACTGCATATGGTTTGGGAGAATTTGGAGTAATAGAGAGTAAAACAGAAAGTGCTCCTGAGAAATTGGTTCTTTATATAAAGCTGATGAGAAAACAAGTGTTTTATGTAAGGGCTCTGACTCTCTTGAAGGATATTTGGCTTGAGGACAGAATACTTGTTGGAGCACACATTTAAGTGTGTCTTTTATTGCACCACTTCGTGCTATGAACTGAAAAAAACCTGTGTGTCAGGTGCTTTTTATTATGTATCTTTGTGTGTGTCAGCAGGTATTGGGGGTATAGAGACAAATTGATTCTCTGAACATGTGTATCCAAAGGTTTCTGCCTTCACAGAGCCCTCATGCAATCAGGCAGAAATCAGACATGGAAAAACCATGGAAAACTGGGAGTCAGCAGATACAACACAGTTTGTTTCAAGGTTCAACAGGTGTAAACTTACAGAGAAGTAAAAAGGATGGGAGTACTGAAAATAACTGTCTGTAGTTGCTACACTAGCTATGAACATATTTGAGGGAGCACATAGGAATATCTGAAGAGCAAATGACAAAACAAAGATGTTCAAGATGATGTGGAAAACAGGGGAAAAAAAGAAAAGTTGCCAATCAGCATCTGATTTTCTGAGACCCAATGGCCAGTACAGGCCATCCCATGGAGAGTGCTCAAGCTGTGTGTTACTGGTAATTTCTCAATTTACCTAACAGTAAAAAGCAGTCAGAGTAGTTCAAACCTCTTGTTTATTTGATTTTGTAAATGCTTTAAAGATTGATTTAAGAAAAAGACATGCAAACAAGCAAAAAAACTGAGCCCTTGTTTAAAAGTCAGTGTGGGTGTGGTGCCTTGACCCATTTAGAGTATTAAGTGCACTGCTTTAGAATATTGAATATATATTTTCATTATGTATTGAATGGCCAAAAATATCTTAAAAGCCTTTTAAGGTGGTTTGTAATAACATGCCTTGGACAAAAGTGGGTCAAGGCTTATGTAGGTCCCTCTTAGAAAGAAAATCCCAACTGAACAGAAGGAGCTACCACAGCAAAGGGTCCAAATCCTGGATGTTGTGATGTCCTTTGACCTTGACATGCCTAAATCCAGAGCAGTAGCCACAGGACATGGTCTGACATGTATTAGTGACAAATTACCTTGAACTCTTTGTCCTCAGTGCTACAAAAGTGACACGATGGTGATGATGATGATGATGATGATGATAATGGTGTGTTTCCTCCTGATGAAACTCCCTCCATTCCAGGAGCTTCTGATGACAGGAGGGAAGCTCCAAATTACTGCCCACAACACAAAGTTGTATAAGAACAGAGGAGTAACCTGATGTGAATGTGACCTAACGAAGCACCTAATGCTGATTGCAGTGGGGAAAAGGGAAGGAGTGAGCAAAGGTTATTACAAGGTCCTCTATTTGTTCAGTTAAAGCTTTAATTGGTGAACCTTCATTAATTTCAATGACAAGGTGGTTTGATGAGCTGTAGCTGCATCACATTGATGCACAATGAAACTATAAAAGTAAGATATTGAGCAAATAAGCTTTAATATTGCCCTGTTGTGCTTCTCATCTCTCCCTCTCAGAGTTTTTTGTAATGTTTTTTTCTAAACATTAAGATTCAGGAGTGTCTTAGTAGGCAAACATTTAGGTATTCCAAGACACTCTAATACACTGAAGACTTTTATTTTATAAGAATTTTTTTTTCTACAAGGTGACAGTGGTTATCTCTTGAAAAATTGTCTAATCTCTTCTCTGTTTTATCTGCAGATTCCCTCTGAAAACTGTATCATTAAAATTATAATGAAACTCAAAAAGTGACCAGAATAGTAATTGAAAGAAGATTTGGCATCTTCAAAATCAAACTTAGATGCTTAGATAAATGTGGTGGAACAGAACTAAACTGCCCTTCATGTAAGTTCAGAGCAGTCCTGGTAGGTGTATGTTAAGTAATAGAGCCATTAAACATGGTTCATCTGGAAAGACAGGAAACATTTTAATGAGTTAATCCAAATTACTGAAGTAAATGACCATAATGATATAGACTTGGAAAATTCTGTGTGCTTAGACGTGGGACTGCAGCACAGCAGAGGAGGTGCTGGCTCTGGCTGTCACACAGACCTCCCTCATGCTGGCTCCCGTGTGCCTTCTGAGCCTTCTGTGTCTTTACATTTCATCCTAGAACCATTTTAGTGTCAGTAAAATGGAAATTAGGAATGCCATCTTTCAGTGCTAAAGGAAAAGAGGACTGCAGAGCAGCAGACTACAGTTCCAGGCAATAAATGGTTTCCTAGTTCTTTACTGCCAAGCAGCAGGTCTGAGGACTGCTCTCACCTCCCTGCAACCTGCACAGTGAATAAGGCTCTAGCAAATGCTTTAAAATCAGGTTCCTAATTCGCACTCCTTGCAGTGGCAACTGTGGGTTTGAAATCCCTCAGACAGACTGGCCTCCAGTCCAGATCTTCCCAGGCTCTTAAACAGCACATTGGCTCAGCTCTGCCTCTTTACTGGGCTTACCAAGGAAAATGTGAGCATTTGCTTCTTTTTGTCCTCCCTGTCCTGTGCTGGGATGTATCCACTGTATCCATCATCATTTTTTTGACTTGCCTGTAGCCTTGGTCTGTGTGGTGTGTTGGCCCTGACTGAGCACTGGGTGCCCACCAAAATCACTCCCATCACTTTCTGAGGGAGAGAAAATGTGATGAAAGGCTCATGGGTCAAGATAAAGACAGGGAGAGATCACTCACCAAGCTGTGGTCTATGAACTGCTCCAATGTGGGTCCTTCCCATGGGCTGCAGATCTTCAGGAACTGCTCCAGTGTGTGTCCCCTGTGGGAACTGCCAGCAAACCCACTCCAGCCTGGGCTCCTCTCTCGATGGAGCTGCAGTTCGTGCCAGGATCCTGCTCCAGCAGGAGCTTCCCACGGGGTCAAAGCCTCCTTTAGGTATCCCCATGCTCTGGCATCAGCTGCCCACGTGCTGCAGATGGATCTGTGCTCCCCTCCCTGGGTGCAGGGGCACAGCTGCCTCTCCATGGGCTGCACCAGGGGCTGCAGGGGAACCTCAGCTCCAGCACCTGGAGCACCTCCTGCCCCTCCTGCTGCACTGCCCTGGGGCTCTGCAGGGATGTTCCTCTCACACACTCCCACTCCCAGGCTGTTCTTCAGCAGATTTTTCCCTTTTCTTACACGCATTGTCCCTACAGTGCTTCCACCATCACTGATGGGCTCAGCCTTGGCCAGGGTAGGTCCATGCTGGAACCACCTGGAATTGGCTTCATGGACACGGGGAAGTTCCCAGTAGCTTCTCACAAAAATCAGCCCTGTAGACCCCCTGCTACCAAACCCTTGCCACACAAACCCAGTACAAATTGCAAGTAGCCAGTGATGCATCAAAGAGATCCTGCTTTGTGCAGTGTGGGGAGCATGTGTGACTTACAGCTTCCCTTTATTAGGAACTGGGTCTTACAATCAAATAAATAGCCAAGGCAGCCAAATTCTTTTATCACCTCTTCTCTTGCCAAATTTCTCATGGTCCTTTAAGGTCAAATACCCTTTCCCAGACAAAACCCTGTACTAGTGAGAGTTGGAGATACTAATTTTTGCACCAGAAATGTAAACAGAGGGAATAAAAACTTTCAGCCATAGACTTTTCTATGCAAGGTAGTGCAGCTTTTCTGGGAAAGCTCGTGTTAAAGGGCTCCAATATTCACTTATGCATAAAGAAACTATAAGATCTTCTATGAATAGGGTTAAAAGGCATCTTTCCCTGTACTTCTGTCCTATATTCTCTATACATTCTCCTCAAAATCTTAAAGAATCCCCAGCTCTTATTTTGGCCAGGTTTTTGACCCCCTCAGTGCAAGAAATGACACGTGTTATGTAAAGCTTTGCTTATGCCACTTGTCCTGCCAGTACACATATGCTGTCAGCCCAGCTGGCTGCTGGCAAACAGGGGAGCTGAATGTCACATTCTTCCCTGTCCCTTTTCTCAGGAGAGCATAAAACTGTTTCACTGTGAACAGCACAGCAGAATTGTGCACACAGAGTTGTGCTTAGACCAAATCCAATATAGGAAATAGAAAGTTAACAACGATCAGACACGTATACAGAAAGAAGGAAACACATTGTACTCTATTTCTGATGAGGAATTAAATTTTGTGGGTTTAAATAAAGTGTTCCCAACTTAATGCAAGTGATATTCAAGAACTGAGGAACTGTCTTCAGAACTAATGGTTTGTTTAGGTTTTTTTAGTATGTCTATAAAAATGTATTTATTTGTTATCAATGAAAAATGAAGGGGCCAAATCATCAGATGGGAGAAAGCTGTGTTATTCTAACTAAGAAGAAATCCATTTGTACCAGATTTATATCTGGCACTTGCTAGTTCTGGTCTGCTTATCTGCCTGCGTGAAAGCAAAAGAAATCCTCCTAACTGATTTTGTCAGGACTATCTTGTTCAGGATCAATTTGACCTCCTCCTCCACATTCCCATTTGGGAGCTTTTAGCCAAATCAGATCCATCAGCAAAGTGAGAGGACTGTGGAATAGTGAGGGAGTTGTGTTTTGACATTTTGGGGGGTCATGCAAAGCTGTGGGATGAGCAAGGACAGATGTTGCTGCAGAATTGATTGTGGTTCATAAACCTGGGATAGAAAATGTATTGGAAAAGTGTGTTGTAGGGAAAAAATAGGTGAGGAATGTTCTTGCTCCCATGGTCTGGCTGGGCTGTACAAGACATCCAGAATAAATGTGGCTGTGGAGCAGCCAGTGGCACTACATGAAAAGAGCTTTAGCAGGGGAACAAGAGAGACACTGTTTTATCTTTACTGCTGATTAAAGTACTGTAGCTACAAAATTATGCACATTTTAAACAAAAGCCTGCACCATGTCACAGGCAAGAAAAACAAGTCACAGGGTGCAAGGCAAAGCTTTCCTCCAAGGCACTGATGGTTAGTCAGTCCCTCTCTCACAGTGACTGCAGTGTCATCTGAGCTGGGGACTTAGTGCACTGGGCCAAACAGTTGCCATAATACAGCTATTTAACATTTCCCTGTGCTCAGCTGAGCCCCAGTAAAAGCTGGATCTGGAGCAGAAAGAGGGTTTTGACTCACATTACATCCCAAATAAAAATAGGTTCATCCTGGAATAACTCACCAGAGGAAACATCCCCTCCAAATGTAAAAAAAAAACCAAATCCAGAAGACCAGGCATAAAAAAAAATAAATTTAAAACAGAGTACCATAAGCAAAATAATCAATGACATCCTGTTAAAGTCGCTCTGCAGAAAGGATTTATTATAGCAAAAAATCAGTTATAGTTTTAAACAGGTACTACATAACAGATAAGGAGATCTGGTGAAACTCTGGAGAGGTTTACTCAGTATTAAATGATGATGAAACATCTGTACATTCCATCCATCACTGACTATGTGAAAGAATATTTGATTCAGCAAATTACAGAGGCCTAGCCCTCCAGCTTTTACAGAGGGGGAAAAAACAGGTTATCCAGCCTTGAAAATATGCAATTTGTATTTTGTGTGCGCAGAGGCCAAATTCTCTGCAGCTTTTTTGTGTACAAAGCTGTTTCTGAGCAGCCAGTCATTAAAAATATCAGTTGTTCTTCTACAATGAAGAGCTTACAATTATATTGAGAAAATCTGTTTTTTTAGAAAAAAATAATATATTTAAAGATACAAATGCAGATTCAAATCCTAAAAGGCTTGAGATTTTACATGGTCAAATTCAAACCTGTTCTTACAGCTCTATTTTCAACTTCTATGCCAAACTATTTATTCCTAAAGTTTGTGCAGAACCATCCGTAACACTGACCCTCAGCTGAAGTCTTTTTTATCCTTATTCATTTCATATTGCCCTGTCCATGTTTATTAACTCTTTTTTAAGGTAATTCCTTTTCAAAAAGCATCTTCCTTTTTTAGTTCTGTACCAAGGCAATTAGATGATGACATCTGGCAACAGAAACTCCGCTAGAACAGGCAATGCAAAGTGCCACCTGATTTTGTAAGATTTCAGTCTTATCCACAAATAAAAATGATCCTGAATTTTAAGTTATCATGGAACTATTAAATGATTTGGGTTGGAAGGGTCCTTAGAGATCATCTCATGCAACCCCCTGCCACGGGCAGGGGCACCTCCCACTGTCCCAGGGGGCTCCAACCTGGCCTTGGACACTTCCAGGGATGGGGTAGCCACAGCTTCTCTGGGCTTCCCTACCCTCAGAGGGAACAATTTCTTCTAAATATTCAATTTAACCCTGCCCTCTGCCAGTTGAAATTATCCCACAGCCAAATCTTTGAACATGAGCCAAAATTCAGTCCTAGCCCAAGGATTACTAATTGTGTCTGTGTAACCTGCTTCCTTAAACATCTTCAAGATCGAAAGTCTAATTGTTCTTTGCTCAATCTGACATGAAACTGTGTTTTTTTAAATTTATTTTCAGTCCAAATAAAGGCCATGATACAGGAGCAATGATGTAGCAAAGGCATTTTGGGAAGCATCAGAAGAGCATCACCCAATTGCCAACTATTTTTCCACATCTACCACGTACAAAGTTCAAGACAAAAGTTACTTTGAGAACTCGCAGGTTGCAGTATTTCCAAACTGCATGGCTAAGCAAGAAATGTCATTCATGAAGCCATCATCAAAATGCTTCTCATTACATCCCTGACTAATTACATTACCCTGTCCCTTAAAGTAGTGGTTTTAAAAATGCAACACTTGGATCAAAATTGATTCCTTTTTCTCAGGCAATTCTTCCTGCTTGAATCAACAGTGTTTAATTGGGTGATAAGTTTTCACAGAGAATTGGTGATTATAGTCCCAAACCTGCAAAGTGCTTCAGGATTAGAGGAGGACCAGAGGGGGAGAGGAGAATAAAATTTAAAAAAAAAAAA
>VYZS01055522.1:0-35081 GCA_013400695.1 Neodrepanis coruscans
AAAAAAAAAAATTATGATAGCACCTCTAAGGAGGGGGCAGGGAGAGTAAGAGTGAGATGAGGTCAAAAGGAACCATGTTGTGTTGGAGCCCACAATGTACTGGAGGAGCTGCTGGGGACAGTCTGGTGGAAAGCAAGGAGGAATGTGCTGGACTCATGCCACAGCAGCATGGCATGATTCCCAGGTGTCACACCAGGCTGACCAGCTTTGAGGAGCTCAAACCAAAGGGTAAGATCTTTGGCAAATGATGCCCTGAAGCACACGTGCTCAGCCACAAAACTGCCAGGCCTGTATTTCTGCAGCCAAGGCTGGTGCTGACAACTGTATTGATTGAAGGCCCCCTTTTCTATCCAGCACTGACCTCCATCCTTTCCCCAGATCCAGGGGAACAAGAAATCCCTGCTAGTTCTTGGAGGGAGCAGCTGTCTGCTCTAGGGAAGGATTCCAGAGGCTGCTGTGAGTCCCTCCCAGCCTTCCAAGGTCCCAGCAATGAAGCTCCCTGAACAGGTGGGCTCTGCTCCCCTTTCCTGGCCCCATTCTCTGTGTATTACAAAACAAATAACCCATCGCTATACATGTAAATATCTGTGACTGGGCAACTGTAGCAGACAGTTGTGCATACTGAGATCAGCACTGGAGGACAGGGTGGCAGGTTGGGCCCATCCTCCTGGGCTCCTCCGGTGTGGAGGCCCCTTACATCTCCTTGGTGCTCATTTTCTTGGTCTTCTCAGCCGTCTCCTAGAGAAAGAGAGCACAGAAGTGAAACTCTGCATTGACACAGGAACTGGTAGTGCTCTGAAATCTTTGGTCTATCCAGAGCCAATGCCAACACTGGCTCATACCTCAAAGCCTCATGCCTGTATTTGTCACCACAGGCAAGAGATCCCCCTTTACTGTGCTCCCCCTTCTGCCAGAAGTTTCCAAGCGACAGAAGCAGAGGGACCCCCCTCAGCAAGACTTAGTGCAAGCAGATTCTCTCAGCCTCCCATTAACCTGATGCTTCTGCAGTTCCTGAATGTATCTAGCCACCTCCTCCTCAGTCAAATCTTGATCAGGTCGGTGTCTCTGTGCAGGCACCTTCTCATTCCTCCCTGCAAAAAGAAACAGAGTTTAGTATTATCATAAATAGGGAATGCAAATTTCAGAGGCTGAACCATGTAGAACAAAAACAAGGAGATTGGCCACAGCATCCACAGCTTAGGAAGGCTTTGCTGGAGGAAGGTATTGTTTGGCTTCTTAGAAAGAGAACGAGCCTTGTGGCTGCCTGGGACTTCAAAACCTGGATATCCAGCCTATCTCTGCCTCTCCCTCACACATGACTGATAATAAAACCACAAGGTAGAGCCTGCATACTATTTAAAAGAAACACCTGTAATTAGTTCAAACATCTTGGCCTCTTATAGGAAATAAATGGAGCCCAGTGCTGTCCAAGAACAGTAACTGATGCCTAATGAACAGGTATTTTTGCTCAATGAAGATGCAACTAGCTGATGTATTTGAGCTGATTTTTTTATTTCATTATTCCTCTAACAATAGCCTCTAATCCCTCTGCTGTTCTGACATGGGCAGAAAGTCAAGGAATTGTTATCCCATTGCATGCTTCTGCCATGGATGCAGGGAACAAAGCAGGCAAGAAAACCAGGTGTTGCATAGCAACTTTGAGGGTTGTTTCTGGGGATTGGATGAAATCTCCTATCTCCCCTCTGGGACAAGACAGGACCCTAGATCCTGCTTTACAGATACCATAAACACAGATACAGTGAGGATCCACACACACATACAGGAAAGCTGACTTGGTCCCACCTGCACGTGTGGTTGCAGACAGTGGCCTATTTGGTCTCGTGGGACCCAAGCCAGCTGGATGCACACTAACTCTGATCTGGAAATTTAGTGCTGAATTTTCACAAATCCAAAATACAAACCTCATCAGCATTGCCCCCAAGCTAGTTACACATTTTCTGACTTTCTGGAACAGAACCATCTCGGGTTTGACTAGCATGGTGAGGGAAATCATCAGGGAGAAATCACTTATGGGAGAAGCTAAGGAAAAGCTGGAGAGAGATGAACCTGGATAGCTGGTGCCCTCGGACAAAGAGAGCACGAGAATTCATTTTGTACAAAACCAAATAGAGTAGAGATATAGTGTGGAGAGCATACAGACCCTCGCACGTCATTGCAGTGCACACCCAGTTCCCACAGGCACAGACGCAGCGGTTGCACTCCACCTGGGTCTCTGCTCCATCCTCATAGGTTTCATCTTCCAGGGCACACTCTAAAGAAGCACAAGACAAGGGCAGTGTTTGTGAGACAGTGAGCAGGCTAAAGACAACGTGGTTTGGAGATGCCTTAAGACAAGGAAGAGGTACGAGGTTTTGGAGGAAGCCATCCTTCCCCTAACAGCCAAAAGTTTCGTAAGGACTGAAATATTCATGCTGAATTTGCTATGTGAAATCAAACAAAAAATAATTTGGGCAAGTCAAAAAATTCATTTTACTTACTCAAAAGAACACATTAAATTTTGCAATTCCAAATGCAATCTCAATATTGGATTTGTTTGAACTTCCTAATTCATTATACAAAGAAAAGAACCCCTGAAATTAAAGTCTGGACTATTCTGAAGCAATTCCTGTTACAGGTTGAACTTGGCAAAATGATTTCTGTATTTTTCTGTTGCCTTGAGAAAGGTAGGAGAAAAAACCCCAAGATTTCTCATTTCAGCTCAAATTTCTTCCTACAGCTCTATTATATATTCAAGGCAAAAAAGCACTCAAGGGCCCACACAGAGTTAAGTGATAACCAGCTGATGATGTTTTCTAGGGGGAGTGCAGCATTCCTAATTTCTCACTGAAGAAGGCTACAGAGGGTCTAATATTCCCTTGAAAGCATGGCCTCTGTCTGCTCCTCAGTGCAGCGGGATGTAAATCTGGCACCTTTGGACCAGCACCCCCTGAGGAGACAATGAGATGACTGGCTAGATATTCCTGGTCAGCAGAACTCTGAATTGCTTTCACATGAACTGCAGCACTAAGTGCAATTTGGAAGGATAGTGAACTTTGAGATGTTCTTCAGGGAGGCTCTCTGTGTGAAAGGCAGAGCATAGCAGGACTTTAGTCTGAGCTGACTTCCCTAAGTTATCCAGCCATGAACGCCTCACATGATTCATCTCTGCACTGTTAAATACATGCCTTGACCTTAAAAGCATACCATACCCATTTGACCTATGTCCTTGCTTCTAAAATCTAAACTTTTCTTGTCACATGAGCTGCGAGAGCTCTGTGACAGAAAAAGCAGGTCAATGCAGGGATAAGGGGTGCTGTTGGATGAGGCAGGCATATAGGAAAATTATCTCTGGGAGTGGAGTTACAGCATGACATGTCTGGCCCAAAGCTGCTCTCTTTTCTTTCCTCCCTTCCCAAGACCTCTCTTGTTATCCCATATGTAAGTGAGCAGTTCCTACTTTTCTCTGGTGGGTTGAACGATGGGCTGAGGCACTTGAGAAATTCATTGAAGCTGAGCTTCCAGTCAGCATTTTCATCTGACAGCTCGATGAGGGCATCTATGCAGAGTCCCCTGAAAAGAAACACAGAAGCACATTCTACACAGAGCTCTACTAGGCTGGTCCCTGCTCTGCTGTCTCCAGAGTACAGATAAGTGAAGCCAGTAATAACTGTGAAGGCTCTGAGATGTCTGTCAGAAGTGGTTTCTCTAAGGAAACATCCTTGGATATATTGAAAAGAAAAACAGTCACAAAACACTCTCTGTCTGGCCAAGGGCTGGGCAGTGGTGGGATATTCAGAACAGCAGGAATAGGACATCTACATTTGTTAACATCTACATGCTGTAACATCAGTAGAAGTGCAAGCACAGCATAACCACAATAACTCTTTTCTCCTCATTGTCTCACACACAGTGGCAAACATAAAGAAAAAGGGAAACATCTCAAACTACAGGCTGTGTGTGAGCAGTGTTTTCTCACCATCTTCCTTGCACTGGATCTAGCTATTAGGCAAAAGGTGAATCCACTGGAAAGCTAATTTAGTAGAAAATAAAAAACGAAGAAAAATTTTCTGTCACCCAGCTCACCTTTTGGCTGCACACATGCTAGATTGTTATGGTTTCAGACTGAGACATAGATGTAAGGCAAAATAGGGTTGGAATACATGCCTAATGTGAAGGGTAGATGTGGGACTGCTCCTCTTGTGTTCACACCTAATTAAGTGAGAAGCCACTTCATATACAGTTACCTTCATTAGTGGAAGACCTAACTGATATGTACCATGAGTGGATTTTCATGCCCTATTCTACCACATCTGCCACCTAGTCCTCCTTCTGGCATCCTATCCATTGCCCACCTGAGCAACTTGTTGGTCTCCTGGTCCATGTAGGTGGTGATATTGATGGCAGTCTCATTCTGCTCCACAAACTTCAGGAATTCAGTGGAGTCCAAGCGAGAATCACCATCATCAAAGCTCTGTAGGAAAAGATGGGAAGATATAAGAGACTCTGATTTATCAGTTCAAAGCACCCCTTCTTTTTCCCCTCTGCCAAAAGTACTTAGCATTTTGAAGCTTTATCGAGACAGGTTGCATCATCCCTGTTTAGTACAAAGGAAGAGGCTCAGAGAAAAGCAGCAACATATCCATATTAGCATCAGAACAGGGGAGATATGATTCTATCCTTGTTCTCACAGATAAGCTACACTGCTTCTCATTCACCTCCTGCTGCTTGATTTATGGCTCTAGCCCTATTTCCTCTCTTTGTTCCAGCCAGCTCTTAGCCTTCTTATATACCTCCTGCTTTAAAGCACACCAGTTGCATTCAAGGAGGTGTCAGCTTCCCAATATGTGTAAATCCAAGGCTGTGCCTGGACTCTGACAGTGACAAAAGGGACAAATCAGAAGAAGCAATTTTCTGCTGATACCAGAGAAGAAACAATTTAATGCAATAGCACAACATCTCATCACCAACTTCTTAAGGTCCTGCCAGGACTTCTGGCACTGAAGAGCAGCAATTTTAGCCCCCAAACCCTGGCTGTACTCCTAAAGAAGTAATTGCATTTTGCCTTCCTGTTTGGAGATGTGACACCACAGTGCTGGGCACTCAGCAGGAACTGCTGTGCCCCCTCAGAGACAGCTGCATTGCTGTGAGGGGAAAATTAATCCTGCACACAGACTGCTGCCACCTATTTTTTGCTGTGTGACTTGGGACAGGTCGCTGTGGCTCCCTGTGCAGCACTTCCAGGAATGATGGAAGTAACACTGTTTGTTGTTACCTCTGTGTGGTTCAGGAGAAGCCTGTAGGGTGAGGGAAATTACTCTGTGTGCTGTATCCTGCACAATTCCTCTACTAACATGTCAACATCTACTAGATTTTGAAGCCTCTTGTCCTGCTATTTCTTGTGGCTGTGATTCTCTTAATGACCCAGACTCAGTTAAGTGGGTTTTCTTGCCTTTCAATGCTATGGTCTTCATTCCCCAGAGACCCTCCAAAACAGAGGAGCTTCTCACTACTCGTGTCATTCCTATTGAAACAATGTCCTCCAAGGTCATGGCCTGCTTGATGAACAACACACATCCCAGTGATCCCCACAAGTCAGGCTTCAGGAGGGAAATACCTTAATGCCATGTCTACAAACCTACCCATCAAGGAGAAAAGCGAAAAGCTTCATGTCATCTGTGTCTCCAGTGTTTATTATTCCTGCAGGGAAAGAATCGGGCCATTTGCAGTGCCCTGCAGCTTGGCACAGCAAAATTGTGACAGCAGACACTCATGGTGACACAAATTTGTGTGTTTGAAGCGTTAGTTTGCTATGCCTGGATTTGTCCCAAGTTGTTCCAGACTCTGAATTCTGCTTTAAAAATATTTCAAAGCTTTAAGGGTGGTTGATGAGATGGATTACCACCACTGAAGAGAATCACAGAACCATTAAGGTTAGAAAAGACCTCCAAGCTCATTGAGCCAAACATTAATCAAACACCACCTTGTCAACTAAACCATTGCACTAAGTACCATGTCAGTCATTTCTTGAACACTTCCAGGGATGGTGACTCCACCACTTCTGTGGGCAGCCCATTCTGATGCTTGACAACACTTTCAGTGAAGAAATTCTTCCTGATGTCCAACCTGAACCTCCCCTGGCACAGCTTGAGGCCATTTCCTCTTGTCCTATCACTGATTGCTTGGGAGCAAAGACCAACCCCCACCTGGCTACACCATCCTTTCAGGTAGTTGTAGAGAGCAAAAGTCCCCACTGAGTCTCCTTTTCTTCATGCTAACCAATCCCAGCTATGTCAGCTGCTCCTCATACGATTTACTCTCTAGATCCTTCACCAAATTTGTTGCCTTTGTCTGGACTCGCTCCAGACTTGCTTCAGTATCTTTCTTATAGTGAGAGGCCCAGAACTGAACACAGGACTTGGGGTGTGGCCTCACCAGTGTCGAGTACAGAGGGACAATCATTTCCCTAGTCCTGCTGGCCACACTATTGCTAATACAGGCCACGATGCCATTGGCCTTCACGGCCACCTGGGCACACTGTTGGCTCATGTTCATTGCCAGCTGTCCACCAGCACCTCCAGGTCCTTTTCTGCTGGGCAGCTTTCCAGACACTCTTCCCCAAGCCTGTAGTGCTGCATGGGATTGTTGTGACCCAAATGCATGGCCCAGCACTTCACCTTATTGAACCTTGTACCATTGGCCTAAGACATGGAAATTCCCTCTTTGGTCCAAGTAAAGGTATGGCTTTGCCATGAAAACTTGCATCCAGTGGCTGGAATCAGTGCTCCAGAAAAAGTGAGACAGTGAACATGAGGCCTCTGAGCTATGGCTGTGGAATTTCATCAGCACACTGACAGGCGTGGGGACAGTGGGTGTAACGAGGTTGTGTGGTGGCAGTGGAGCAATCCTGTGGCTGGCTCATGCATTTCAGCAAAGCCCGTGACCTGGGAAGACTCTGCAAAAGTGCTTGGGGACAGCACGTTTGCAGGGGGAGGGACTGAGCAGCTGTGTTCTGCAGGATGTCACAGCTTTTGGGTGCTGGCAGGTGCTGAGAGGAGTGCCCAAGGCAGTGGGCCACAAACAGGTTTCCACAGACAGAGCAGCATTAATGGCTGCAAATGTGAAGATGCCCCCTGGAGCGAGGGGACCAGCTCCTCTATCTCACCAGAGGGTGCCATTGCCATGGCAAATTTGCTTGCAGTGCTAACTCCTGTCAGGCACCATTAATCTCTTGCTGTCAACAGCTTATGATTTAAACACTCTTCCCTTTTCCCCACCTGCTCCTCCAGCTCCATCCTGAATGCTTTGAAGTCTTTATCAGGAGCCAGCCATGAGGGGGAGGGATATAGCAGTGCATGTGGCAGGAGCATGGGATCTGCTGGTTACAGAAGAGGGTGGGGATGGGCTGAGGAACAGACTGACAGAGAAGAGAGAAGAAGAACAAGATTACTGCAGGGGCTAAGATTCAGGTGCACAGCACTAGGGAACTGCCAGATCTCAGCCACAATTGGAACATACTCCTTGAAGCCCCCAGCATCCCCTATACCTATCTCAACATGGCCTTGGGACTGTCAGGAACAATGGATCAGCAGCCCCTGCCCCAGCTTCCTACATTTCCATCATTTTCACCCACAATTTTTCCTTTGCCTATCTTTTGCCCCCAGACATTAGTCCTCTACCTTGCCACAGGCACACCTGGTCTGCCCTTCCCCTTTTCCCCAGAGCAGGATGGGGATGTCTGGTTGTCACAAGCTGTGTCAGTGGCTCTGTCAGCAGCTGCTGCAAGCAGCCTGTAACACATCAGGCTGCAGAACACATCGGACCTCTCTGGCCCCCAGTTCAACAGGCACATCACACACTGGAGCCTCTCAGTTGGGGGCATAGCAGCTGTTCTGCAGCAACAAGGCAAGAAATGTTCTCTGGGCTCTGAGGCAGCTGCCACTCTACTTGCCTTGAAATACTTGTCCAGGACTTCGCTGTAGTTACTGCCCTTGGAGAACCACCCATCTGGGATAATCTCAGCTTCCAGCCACTGAATGACCCGGCGACGAAGCTCATCCCTGTCCGACTGGTAGCAGACGACTGTAATGGGAGACAGTCCAGCAGAAATAAAAACAAGGGTGAGAGAAATGAAGTTGACAGGGAGACCACAGAGAGAGGACTGGAAACAAAAGCCAGCCAGCCTGGCCTGATGGCAGCTTGCAGCCCTTCTGTCCTTGGAGATAAACCACTGCCAGATGCAAGCAGCGGGGTCATGTTCTGAATGGTGGACGGGCTGCGAGTGACACCATGTGGCAAGGCTGGAAAACAACACTCCTGCCAAAGCTATTCTTTCTTCCTGTCCCTGAAGCTCGTGGAAGAACAACCGGCAGCTGACTCATCCTGGTGTGAAGAGTCCCAGACTGAGGGAGGAAGGCGACTTACAGTATCCCCAGGCTTCCCGATGCTGTGCGGAACTGGCATTCAGCTGTCAACCCACAAATACCCAAACCTCTATCCTGAGCAAGCCTGAATTTTAGGGCTTGTTATCTCAGAAGATTTTGTTTCTTCAAAGTCCATATTTGTACATTCTGACTGGAGATGCAAGGGGGATCAAGCCGGCCTTCTTCACTCACACTGAAGTGTCACAGGTTTCTCTAGGTGGTCATTACTTTGTGTGCCAGTACCAAACCATGCATTTAGAAGCAAAACTGAAAGCCTAGCTGTGAGTTGTCATCCCTGCCCAGAGGTCATTGAAGCCAGAACAGGAATCAGTGTGCATTTATGTCACTTACGCACACTAAGGATCATCTGAATCCAGTGACTACAATCACCACCAGACAGACAGACGGAAAAAAAAAGTCTTTAGGGATTCTACATATTTAATTTTGAACTTCTTTAAAACAGCTTTAGGGTGGTGGCAGCACTCTGACATGGTCCTTCCTCTGTCCTTGGAAGTTGATGATTAATACAGCTCCAGCACTTAGAGGCCATGAATGGGAAAAAGCTCCCCTAATGAAGCACAAGCCATGGCCCTAAATCCAAAGTCTTAAGTACATATGGCAATACATAAGGGGAGAAACCAAGCACAAGTGAATCAAAGAGATTTATCATTTAGGTGACACAGAATCATTTAGATTAGAAGAGACCTTTAAGATCATCTTGTTGGCTGAGGGTAAGAAGCAGTTCAGCTGTACCTCCCAACTCCCTTGACAATGCCTCAGTCATTACCTAGAGCTGCCTCTCTGCCCTCTGCATCCATCAGTTCATCAGTCCTAAAGCAAAGTCTCCTTTTAATGAGTGCTCTTGGAGTTGGGGACAATAGTTCCACAGTTATTGTGACATAGATCCCAAATGAACTAGGTACAAGAGTGCTCTCTCCCTCAGTCTGGGCGATGAGGACAATTAGTGTCCCCAAGGGCAAACTGGATTTCATTGCATCTCATCCATGTGGAGTCCCTGAGATCCCAGCACAGTGAAAAGCTCTGAAAGGTTACCCATGACTCAAGAGCTGAGCAATCACATTTCAGCTGATTTATCAACTCAGACTCTGCTACAGAGGAATGACTTTTACACAGAGCTGTGCAACCCCTCTCCCAGCTTCCTGCACCCTCCCAGTGCATACAAATGCATATAGAAGCCTCAGCCAGAAAGGAGATGGCTTCTTACCTGGACTTGCAGCTGGATTCTCAGACTTCTTCTCTGTTAATAGAAAAACAGAACAGGACATTTCTGATGCAGTGTGAAACAATATGAACCTCTCCCCACCCTGGGTGTCACTTGGGCAAAAGCAGAGGAACTTCGGAGTCTTAGGATATATGAGGGACAGATATATGGTTAAGGGACTGGAATTCCCTAGACCTCAAGGGGAATCTGAGGACAGTTTAGATTGAAGAAGAAAAGGCTCAAGGGCAATCTCATTAATGTTTATAAATCTGATGGAAAGAAATGAGGAAGACTGGACCAGACTTCTAACCATGGTATCCAGTGACAGGGCAAGAGACAGTGGGCACATGTTTAAACACATGAAAGTGTTCTGACCACAAAAAAATCACAGAGCTGGTGTGGGCATGAGTTCAATCACTCCACTGATGAGACAAAACCCTTGCTCCTAAAGTTCTCGAGGTCCCTTATGAATATGGATGATAGTATGGGCTTTGGGGTTTATCCTGAGAATATGACCTTTAGTCAGCAAATAAAGTGAGACACTTACCTGGCTGAATCCACAAGCTTAGAAAGAGACAGGCAGGAGTCCTGCTTTCCTGAGTGCTGCCCTCCCAGCAAATGCAGAGAGACAATAGCACCAGTATCCCACCACAGCCAAGGTGTCAGGGATTCGAGTTCACTACAAATGAGGGCCTCAATGGCCCTGCCAGCCTCATCTAGGGCTTCCATCCACACTCTCTACCCATGAGCCCAGGGGCTCCATTTCATCTGATGTCTCAGCCCCGAGTCTTTGCCTGAGATTATTATGTTGTAGGTATGCCTGTCTCCAGCTTTGTTGCAAGCACTCTTGTATCTGCCATAGACCCTGCTGATCTAGGTCCTGACCTGGTAACTGTCTTCCCACCTTGATCTCAGCCCTGCTATAAATTTGTCTGGACTTGTCTGGCAATTACTGGCCTGTGTCTGATTCTGGTTACCACCACCAGACCTGATTTGATGACTCAATTTCAAGCCTACTTCATCACCACTAACTTGCCTGGTGATCTCTTGGTTGAACCCGGCTACTGTTTGCAGGCTTGCTGTCTTTACCCCACTCGGCAACTGTGGGACAAGGTCTTGGCTGCTGAGGCCTCTGCCCTTCCTTATCATGCTTCCTTTCCAACTCTTCCTCCCTTAGAGCACAGCCTGCCCTCATCACCAGGGTTACCTTTGCAGTGGCCATCGTAATCCACCTGGATCTTGGAGCCAGTGAGACAGGCATCACGGTGCAGCTCACAGTGGTTCAGGTATGTCTTGCCATTGCTGCCACACACAGGCCTCTTGTGAGGTTTGCATTGCTGTGAGAGAGCCAGAAAAGACAGTGTTTTACCTGTCTCCTTGGGACAGCTAGAGGGAGGTGGATGAGTCCCACCATCAGTCCAACTCGACAGATGCCCTTGGCACAGCTCCCTTGGCCCTGGGTTTGGAACAGGCTGAACCCACTCATAATCACCCCAGAAAAACCTGCACAGGGAAGTCTGTGGCTGTGAGTTCAAAGGCTTGACTTTATCCCAGTTTCCATCACCACCAGCATGACAGGTGTCTTTCTTAATGCAGACCCCTGCAAAGAAATCAGTGCTCGGCATAAATACTGAGCATACTCCTGCAACTGCTGTTCTGTGTGCCATGGACAAGCCTGCCCAGAGGTGTTTCTGTGGGTCTGGTCTGTGCATCTCTGCTTGTTTTGCTCCATTGTATCTGGTGGTAGATTCTGCTCATCCTTTCTGCCACCAAATGCAGAATAAATCATCAGCCATGAGCAAACAGCAGAACCTACATCAGAGAGAGATTTTACCAGTTCAGGTGAAATCCAGTTCACCACTGTTCAGGCTGTGGGCTTCTTTTTTTGGTCCCTTTCACTCAGAGTGAGACACTCTCTTTCTGCTAATGGGACATTTCACTCTCCAGTGCTCAGGCTGGCCACACTGGGGCTGCAGGCTCTGAGGGGAATGCAAACAAAGAGTCACATTCCCAGAAGCCAGGCAGAAATAGTTTGATGACATGGGACAGAGCAGAGTAGAAAGACATTGTGTCTCTACAGCTGGGAAGACTCTTCTAATCATCTCTGGCTCCCTGCTGGATGAAGCTATTCATCCTCACAGCACTCTACCATAATTATTTCCATTTTACAAAAGCTGATTTTTAGTAGGGTGCTTGTAACCTTCTCAAACAAGATGCCAATGAGGGCAGGCTGTCTTGGAGCTTGCAGACCACTGCCTAGAGTGCTCTCCAAAGCCAGCTGCTTATCTATACCCTACTGGGCATTCGCAACAAAAGACCTCCAGCCAAGTCTCCTGTGTGTGTGAAGACCCCAGGCAGTCCTTCAAACAGCACAGCTGCAAGCCCCAGACAATATTACAAAGTTCTTCCTCCACACGACACTGGAAACAATTCTGTTGTTTGAAGAGGCGCTGTGAATTTGTATCTACGCCAAAACAGCCATAGCTGTTATCCCATCATGGGATCCTTCCAGCGAGAGAAACCAGCTGGAGGGTGATGGTGGTGACACAGAATTTGTGCTGCCCCTGTACCTCAATGCAGAGGCAGGTTGGTTCTCCCTTCTCCGTCACTGCACACTCCCGACCAGCTCCGCAGAAAACATTCGCACAGATCTTGGATTTGCTCCTTGGCTCCTCCTGCAAGATACAAAGAAAAGGACACAAAATACATCGTTACCTAGAAGAGCAATAATACAGCTTTAAAAAACCCCACACATTTACCTGGTATCAGATCCAAAGAGCACTGACATGGTAAGGCATGGATGATAGAACAAAAGAGACAAGACTGCAACAGATGAACAGTTCAGACAATAAGCAGGAGCAGACACAAGAATGAGGACTACAGTCCCAGCAACAGAGGGCTTCCTTGAGGTCATTCCTGGAAAATCACCGAGGAGAACTGGAGCGAACATGAGCAAGAGGAAGTCTAACAAAATTTGCAAGAATAATTTGATCATGTCAGGGACTGTGGTCTTCAATTTTTTTTTTCCATGAACGGGTGGAAGCAGAAATGTCTTTCCTTGAGACATTTAAGAAATAGTTGAACATATCCCTGGAGAAAGATGCAATACCAAGAAAGTGGAAGTAATTGCCATTAGGCACCTGATAATGCCTCTGTCACAAAAAAAATTTAACAAAACTACCTGGCCCATTATCTTGGTTCCATTGGTCAAGATTAAACACTCCAAAGGAAGAAACACTGTCATAGATAAGATAATTATACAGTAGCCTTCCCATAGTTAAGATTTCTTCCTGGTCCCTGATCAACTGCAGTTGACTTATCCCCTGAAGCACAATTTATACAATTTACAGTTCAGTCCTAGCCAAAATCATTGGGACTATTCTTGTTGTTCCCATAACTGTCATATCCTTTTTTTGTTTTGGTGGGTTTTTTGGTGGTTTGTTTTTTTTGGGGAGGTTTTCTTTTTGTTGTTGTTGTTTGGCTGGTTGGTTGGTTTGTTTCAGGTTTTTTTCCACTGCATTCATAAACTAGTGACACCCAGCATGGAAGATTTCCATAGGTTAATCATGTTTTCAATAAAACCACCATTTACTTTTATCAGTTTACTGTCCTTTTTTAAATAGGCTTTTTTTAAAAAAGAAGATGGTTTCAGGAATTCAGACTTTGGAGACCCTGGTTTAATTCTCTGCTTTGTTATTATTTCCTTTGTGACTCTCATTTCATCTAACATTTTCCATCTGTACACTGAGTATCTGGCTCAGGCTATGCAACAGCTTTCTATCACAGAAAGAAGACAGAGGAACACAAGGGATAGGTCAATCACATATGCTATGTTTCTCCCCTCTAATACACAAAGGTTTTTCACCTTCTCATTGGAGTATTATTCTGAACCTCTGCTCATTTGTGGTATCTTTGTACCTCTATCACCTGATTTTGAAAGTAGGTGATGAAAAAGGAGTGGAATTTGTTTGAGGAAGAGGCATCATTGATAGATATAACGACAAATTCTGAGCACATTTTTTCTCCTGTTTTTTCTTTATTATCATTTTTCTTTGTTGTTGTTTTACTTTTAAACCACGATTTCACAGTGAGTTGCTGTCTTTACTGAACAGCCCACAGAGACAGCCTGATCACTTTCTGAATGACTTTGCCCTGGTATTCAGAATAGCTTGTCTGCTGAACTACTGCACACAGTTCATCAAGCCCAAGAAGGTCTTTCCAAAGCACTGCAGGAATCCGTTCAGGTTCACATAGTGACAACACCTTTCCTACTCACTGCAAGTATTCCTACTTTGCTGCTTATCCTTTAAAATACAGTATTCTGACACACCAGTCTTAGCTGAGAAATGTACACTGTGTCCCAAGCCTGCTCTCCCCATGAAGACAGTCTGTTATTCTCCCTCTGCCTTTTTTTATCTCCTTTCACATATTGTTTCTGAGCTACTATCCCTTCTGCTGCATTCACCTCTCCCTAGTTTCCTTCCAGTAGAGAGCTGGGGTAAATGATCTGGGTACTTCTAGGGTGGGATGGGGCAACACTAGTGCTTCACTCACAGAGCAACCTCATGTAACTCAGGGCAGGAATAGAAGAATAACTCATTTTGCAAAATGAACAAAGAAGAAACACATTTTTCCAGGCTGGAGTCTGACTGAGGGCACTCAGATATCTAAAATGCACTGTAGCCATCCAAGTGCTGATCCATTTAAAGGGTTTTGCACCATGTGTCAAACCTGTCACCAAGCCAAAGACCAGAAAAAGCAGCTAAACACAGGTTTAAACTGCAATACACCAAGGTCTGTAATCCAGGTGCCTGGCAACAGATGGCAGTACTCTGCCTCGCCCTACCTATGGATAGGCAGGACTGCCAGCAGCAACCTTGCATCCATGCCACTGATGCCAAACCTGGCTCTTGACTCCTGGGCTGAGATTTAGAGCACTGCTACAATTGCAGTTGGCCCCAACACTCATCCACAGTGACCTAACTTAAGTTGCAAGACTCCTCTCCCCGCTGCCAGCTCACTTGGAAACCTGGACTGTGATGTGGCTGGCTTGGCCACAGCTTCCTCCCCAGCAGTGCCAGAGCCCAGGAGCCATCCCACAGCTCTTCTACGGGGATCTGGGCCAGGGATGTCGGCAAGGTGACACTGCCAGAACATCTTCTGAATACAATCAGCCACCTGCAAGGTTAGAAGACTACATTACTCTGATTTTTCTTATTAATCAAAGAAATACAACTTGCTGGTTGCTTTAAGCTGTGTTTTAAGCTGTGCTAGACTGGCAGTGGGTCGGAGCTGGTTGCCACATTCCAGCATGGCTTTCTCCACCTCAGGGTTCTGCCAGACAAAGAAAAGAATCAAGCTGCTCTGTCTGCCTGCCCTCTCACTCTGCTACAGGGTTTCTCATACTCAGCTTGCTCGTCCTCCCTCCTGGCATCTGTGATTGTGACAGCAGCTACTGGGCTGCGTGTTGGCTCCACCTTTAGGAAAAGCCACTCCCAGCCACACCCTAGTTCCCTCAGTTCCCTGTGACCCCCTTCTTTGCAATGCTCACCCCACAAACCATACCTTATCCTACAAACTACATCCCCTTATGCTCAGATGCCTCTGCCTCCCTCCCAAAATCCTTGAGACCCTCACCTCCTTCTTTCACCAAACATCACATCTCTAACCCTGACCCAGCACCTGCAACCTGACCCACTGTGGCACTCCTCTGCCAGATCTTAGCAGCTGCTGCTACAGATCCTGCCTGCACCTCCTGCAGGAGTCAGAAAACCCTTGCCTCTGCCAGAGTGCACACAGATGAGGTTAGGAGTTGCCACAAGTTGTTCCTGCTTGGTACAGCCACATGGCCCTGAGGTGGTTTATGGCATACCACAGGATGGGAACTCTCTCTAGCATTTCCTGGCTGCCTTCCTGGTGAACACCAGAGTCTTCTGTGTGATGGGGAATGTAATGGAGGTGGTGGTGTGTGAATGGAGAACAGTGAGAGTCTGCAAATGAGGCTTTATAATCTGATTCTCTGGTGACCTCCCAGAAGCTACCAGCCAAACTAGTTTTTTGTGGCAGATATTCTGATCTTTCCTTGGACCTTGTCATGTTTGCTTTTTATGAAGCTCCATCTGCTGGAGTCATGTGAGTAAGTGAGGATGGCAGTTGCCACTTTAATATGAAATAGCTCATCCTTGCACCTGCCATGTAGAAGTTTGAAAATATGAACAGCAAAGTTTTAAATGCAAGGTCAGTCATGCACAAAAAAAAAAGACTCCACAGTGTTTCAATGTCTTTGCCCTTAAATTAATTAATGTCAGGATTTGGGGGCTGGAATCACAATTTGTACACTACTTCCTCCCTGAGAGCTGCCACTGCCTTTTCTGTCACTATGGGCTTGGGAAGTGTCACTTGTTCCAGTACACAGCACACTCAGGCAGGCGGAAGGGAAAGAGCAGAGAATCGTTATTAATTGCTGTACGGTGGCATTTTTACCACAAGCCTTGACAAGGCAGTTCCACTCTTCTGCCTCGTGTGAGATGCCCAAGCTCTTTGTTTGGGAAATGCTTTTCCTTACTCCTCTGCTGCCCAGAGAACAAATGAGAAGGTGTAAAAACAGTGAGAATGAAGCCAGGGCAGGAATGCCTGGATCTCTGGAAATGTCTGCCTTGGCACAGGGGCACTTCAGCTCTTCAGCCCACAGGCTCCACAGGGCCACAATCTTCCCAGACATCTTCTCTGGCAAAGACCATGGAGAATGAATCACAGGCCAGAAGTTCAGGGCAGCTACACAGCATCATGTTTGCATAGTCCAGCTTGTCTGCTGAGTGGGGATGGGAATGCACACCCCTTTTGGAGGGCTGGGAAATGTAACTCCGTGGATGAAGGTTCCTGCATGTGAGTGGGCAAACACTAAGCAGAAGACCTGAACTGACAGTGCAGTGTGACACGTGCAATGCTTCTGCCTCAGCTGTTGCTTCCTGGGGAGCAAGGAGGAAAAAGAGACATTTCCAAGGCACGCTGGCGCAAGAAAGCCGAGAAAACCGCAGTGCCAGCAGTGAGGGATCACCATGGCAACCAGCAATGCGGGGCCTCAAGGTGGAGAGCTAAAATTAGGAAATTAGGCAGTGGAAAGGGCTGTTTCTCATCTCCAACAGCATCCGGTCCCGAGGAGTCGGACTCCCAACACAGAGTAAGTGCAGATGTTGGGAGCATTTCCGAGTCCCTGCCTGCACCTGGATGTCCAGGACTGAGTGTGACTTACACACCAACATGGTGCCACACATGAGTCTGCATGGGATCCCAAGGTCCTGTGAGGTGCTGTGCCTGACTTAAGAGGGTGGGATTGCATGGAAACAGTGTGGTGTCTGCAGCAAGACAGGAGTGATTGAATGCATCACAGAAAAGAGGCATCGCGGTCCTCTCCTGAGTGAGGGAACTGCCCTCTTGGCTGCTCCTTGCCCTGGCCTCTGTTGAGCTACAACTGGTGTCACTTGGTGGGAATAGGAACTTTCCCAAACAGCCTGTGAAAGCTGAAACCATGAAAAATTCAATGACAGAGCACCTCTGTAAGGAAGAACAAGCTTCCACCTACAGAGAAGAGCTGTGCAAGCAACTCCCTGTCCACTGTGTCCCACTGCCCAAAGGGAGCAGCAGGGATTTCTGCCATTACACGTATTCTGGGAAACAAGCAGGGAGATCATCCACATGAGGTGGGGAGTTAATGTGCTTCAGAACAACCCCTTTTGCTTTCTGCACATTTTTCCATACAAAATCTCCTCTTGGAAATATCAAAAGTCTTTTTCTCAGCAGCCCACACTACTCTGGAGAAATACTATCTACCGTCATGCTCCTACTGACACAAGTAAAAACCTTTTCTGCTATCAGCAGTGGTGGCAGGTTTTTTGCCTCTTTTGTCATCACTTTGTGGAAATCCATGAAATGACTTGGCCGTCACATTACACTCTGTGCTGCTTGCTGTAAAATCAAGGTTTTGTGTTTTTGCCTTGTGTGCGAGGAAATCAAAGTGCTCTAAAGCTGCAGCACTGAAAGCTCCTATGGGAGGCAATCCCATGTATTATACAAATTTGTGTGCTACACAGATAAGAGAAAACTAAAGGGCAGCAAAATGATGTCTGGGGTTGCAAGACATGCACAGATTCTCATGCCTCAGGGAAGGCAGCAGCAAGAGCTGGGGGGAAGTTTTCAGATATAATCAGTACAATTCACAATAGGTTCTTTCCAAGCAGACAGGGAGAAACAAGCTGTGCAGCTATGTTTTTCAGCCAGTCCTCCCTGCATCTTCCCATCCACATCCCTTTTGCCTGTTCCCTTCCATGACTAACAAGAGTAGGGATACAATGGACCTCTGAAAGTGCCAAGGTGCCACCTGTAAACAGCACTGCCTCACCATTTCTAAAGCAACTCAACATCCAGCCATGAAATCCAGCACCTTGTCCAGCTGCTGTCTTGGCAATGTTTGCTTCTCAAAGCTGGAAGATTTGGAGACAAAAGGCACTAGGTCAATGATGTAAAGCTGAGATGAGATGCTATGTCTCCTGACTCCCAAACCTCCTCTCCTGTTGTAGGGCTGGGAGGGAGAAGCACTGCATTGTGCTGCAACATTCAAAAAGAGAGGGCTGGGCAGCAGAGAAGCTCAGGAAAGCCAGGAAAATTTAGCAACTCCTGGCACTGAAAAAGCATTTGGCTCGTGCATTTCATCAGCGTGCCTCCGGGCAGAACAGCACTTTTGGCAGTGTGCCCTCCTGCAGAGCTCCAGGGAGAGTAGATCCCAGGTTTGCTGGAGGGCACGAACGGGCAGCCAGCTTGTCACCTCTGGTCATTTGTGAAGCTGGCTCTGGCAGCACATTTGCCCTGTTTTGGTTTGCAACTAACAAGAAAAGCATTTGTCCCTCCCCACAAACCTGACCTAATTCCTGTGGCAGATCCCCTGATCCCCTAACACTCTGGTGTGACAGGGCGGAAATTTGGCAGCAGAATAAACTGAGCAGATTAGCGTGAAACAAGCAGGCACTCCTGACACTGAGTTTGCCATAAATAGAAAGGTAAGGCAAGCATTGCAATTTCTCTTCCTTTGGGCTATTACCTCAGGATACCTGCAGACTCTGGAAGAAAACCCACATAAATTACATTTAATTCTTATCCAAAAGGTTTGAAAGTCATTTAGCAAATATAAGATGGAGACAAGCCCAGCGAGTGGGCATTGAATCATAACTGATTCCCAATTCAGTTCTCCAATAAAACCTACACCCCAGAACATCACCACTATAAGGATGATGCAGTAGGCTTTGGAATGATCCACATCCTCTGCTTTCAAGAAAATCTGCTGTCAGAGGTTATTGAATACACTGGTGCAGTGTCATCCATTGCACACTTCCTCTGGTCTGGTGTTATCTCAGGACTCAAAGTGCCACCTTCTGGAGCTACCACCTCCCCTGCCTCAGGAGTTCCCACCCGTGCATCTGGAAGGCACATGGTACATATCCAGCTGCTCAAACCAGCAAAGGTATCAATGGGCAGATCAGAAAGCTCAAAAACAGGTTGTCCCTGATCTAGTTAGCTAAAAAGGAAATGACTTTTGTCAGGCAAAATCTGGACTGGGGCTGGATTCCCCAGGGGACTGTGACCAGACTTATTTGACAATGTTCCCAATGCTAACAATATCCTATTTGAAGGATATCAGCATGAGGTCCACCCTGGATGTAAAGGGGTCCAGTGCATTTGAACTGCAGGATTGTTCCTCCCCCAAATCCTAAAACCATCCTGCGAGCAGCAGAACTAATGAAGCCTAGTTGCCAACAGCTCTCTCTGCATGGCCTGCCTTTCAGCTAGTCACAGGGCAGCTCATGGACTCCTTCTGCAGGGGAGGTCTTTGCAGGCCCCTCTCATTAAGCCAGTCACCTAGAGTCACAAAACCAGCTGGATCCCATTATCTCAGAGGCCTCCACTGCTTTATCAGCTGTGGCGGAAACAGTCCGATAGAGTCAAGACTCGCTGGAGGCCAGAGACAGGCAGACAGCCTGCTGACATAGCTTAGGGAACCTGGCTGTAATTCCTTTGCAGAGCCCCACAAAACAGCTCTCCAGCTCAGCCTCTCAACTTGATAGACTCAACACCACTGCTGCCTGCAGTCCTGAGGGCAGGTTCTCATTCCACCTCCCCTGCCATGAATCCAAGCCCCTTGCAATCTCCCCGCCACTGACACTTGTGCTCCTTCCCAGGATTTTCCTCCTGTTGGAGGACAGACCCATCTCTCTCCTGCTCCCTCAAGGCCTCCATCACTAAGGTATTTCAGCCAGCTGCAATCAGGGGCTGTGAACAGCCATCTGGATGCAGTGCCAGGAGCTGCTGCACTCCCTGTGTGCCCCAAACCATCAATCCCCCACACCCAGACCTCAGACAACCTAACCCTCCTTCCAAAAATCTTTCCCTTTATCTCCTTCTATTCTCAACTGACGTTCAGGACTGGCTTCTTAAATACATCACACAACAAAGTGCAATTCCTTAAAGGCTTTTGAATGCTTAACAGATGAATATTTAATGGCAGCTGACTTTTGCTAATGGGAAACAAGCCAGAGCATACATCTCTGCCCATGCAGGGAATCAGGGAGTGTTCCCAGAAAAACCTGGATGCAGAGACAAGCAGGCAATAGAGAAAAGGAACTGCAATTCCCAGAGCTCAGAGGAGGTTCTCTCTCTGCAAAACCTCACCCATTTGTGTGCAACCCTTCCTGACTTACTGGCTGCTCAGTCCATGACCCCTGGGCTGACTGGACGTGTCCATCATATCAGAGTACTGAGTAGAAGGGTGGTTGAGGCTCTGACTGACTTCTGTGATGAAGGGGGCCCATCAGATCAGTGACCTCTGCACAAGGCCATGGAAAAATAACATTGTTCATAGAAGCCTGCTTGTAAGAATTTGTCCATGGTTCTGTTAGGGAGATGGAGGTGAAGATATCTGATGCTTGTACTTGTACAAAAGAGACTGCCTAGGCAGCACTGCCTTGCAAAGATTGACAGGGTGGATACAGAGGGCTTTACCTGCCCATTGACCCCTGTGTGTACATGGCCTGGACCCCTGGAAGGGACTGCAGCCCAAACACACCAGCCACAGCTTTCTCACGCCATGCAGTGAGCAGGCAGAAGTTGGTGCCTGCACAGAAAGGGAAACAAGAACTGGGAAGAAGGAGGCTTTTCTCCCCACAACCTAATCAAGAGCAGAAAGGCATCTGCCAAACAGCTGATGTTTCTTATGGAGTGATGCTGTTAATAGTTACAGAGCCAGGCACACCTCTCAGGGACTCCGCTGCTCAAGGACTCTGTTTTCCCTTTAAAGCTGGAAGGAATGTCTGTGCTCTGGCCCCCACAACCTCATATTTTCCACCACAAGGCAATGACCGGTGAGGCCCCATTAGGGGAACAATGACATGAGAGTCTGGGGAAAAGGAAATCTCTACTGCAAATGAGTCTGGAAAATGGCTGCTAGAAGGAAGGCAGCTTGCATCTGGCAGTGCTCTTTGTGCTGCAGTCTCACTTGGCTGCTCTCACAGAAACCCCTCTCATACTCACAGCTTCCAAAATGTCATGGCCCAAAACTGCACTGTCTCTTAGCACTCTTCCCTCCACCCATCCCTGCAGCACTTCTGGAAGAAGCAGCTTGATTTCCTCCTGGTGAAACTGCCAGCTTTTCTGCAACCACCAGGATCTCTCTTGCCAGCACTTGCTCCCAGCAAGACAGGGAGGCAGGAGAGTTCAGAGACTGACTGATCTGTGCATGCCAAGCCAGCTGAGGAGGCTTCAGCTGCAAACAGGGCAGAGTCAGTCCCACAGAGGAGAGGATGTGGTGCTCTCACTATGGTTCTTAGCTGGAGGAATTGAGTTAATCACTTCATATTTGCATAGAAAAATAACCCTCATACACAGGGAAGCATCTTAATGCACATGAAAGGTCCTAAATGAAGTTAGTCCTATAGGACCTTTGGGATGAGATTGGTATCATCCTCCTCATGTGACAGACTGGAAAAGAAAGGCCCACGGGAGAAGATTTGCTCAAGAATGACTGTAAGACAGCAGCTCAGCTCCCTCTGCTCTCTGGTCTGGAGCCAGGACAACATCACAGTCTGACACACAAATCCATACTCCTCCACTGGGGCATGACTCTCCTTCCCAGATCCTGAGTGCCGTGAGCCAGGCACTGTTTTGCCATAGCTGAGCTTCTGGGAATTGCAATTCTCCATCCTGTTTTGTTTAAAACAAAAAGAAAAACAAGACCAGCATTGACTCCTGAATTTCAGCAGGAGGGGGTTGTTTTGTATGTGGTAGCACATGAGCCAAGTCACAGCACCTCAGGAGTGGTCAGAGGAAGCACTTGACAATAGGAGAGTGTGAAGAAATTAATGCCCGAGGCATGCAGGCAGATGTGGAACACTGTCCCTGATCAGAGAAGAGCTCTGGAAAACAGACTACTGTTAACAATTAAAAATAGGTGCCATCACCTCTCTCTAAGTACACCCAGGCTCAGCTGCAAAGTCAAGGTTTATCAGCCAGATGGCATTTTCCCAACGGCATGCTCTTTCCCTTGCAGGATCCAAGAAGTCAGTCTGCAGAGCCCAGCACCAGAGCCCTGAGATGATCTGCCCCATTCTGAGGTGCACTCACTCAGCTCCCTCGCCCCCATCCCCTCCCATTACACAATCTGAGGCAGTTTGTGCCATATACATCCTCAAATTTTCTTTTTCCACCCCTAAATCTATGTTGACCCACAGCTCTTTCTGTATCATGACAGTCTCTATTTTTTTACCTCTTTTTTCATCCTTCATCCCCCTAAGCTTCCCACACTTTGAAGTCCTGCAGATTTTACTGGTTCTGCCAGTAAGTTTTGTTGCCTCTTTTTTTCTGACCAGCTGGGATGATTTATTTCTGAATGGGATCCAAATCTGGCACATTTCTCAGCCAATCACATGGCTCTAACAGAGAAGGGAAGAGTGAGCTAAGCAGTGGGAGGCAAGTTAGAATTTACAACCCTATGGCATATCCACACCTCTTCCAGTAACTGGATACACAAGAGGAATGTAGATTGCAGGAAATGCTGAGGTTTACCAGCAGCCTCCAGCTTCTTGTGCAAGAGACTTCAGTGGTTTTGTTCCCATCACAGGGATGGGAATCCAACTGCAATGGATTTGATGATTCCTCTTCTGAGCTCTGCCCCTCAGCCCTTCTTTACTCACCTTCTACCACAGCACATTGCAAAAAAGCAATGGAAATCACTGTGTGAGTGGAGGGAAGCACTGAGTCAGCCTCAGAGTGGGAGAGAGAATGAGAACAGAACTGGACATAGGCCAGTTTTGCACTTCCTAACTTCTAGTCTTGGTGAAGGATTTGCTCAGCTCCTTGTTAATACAGAACAGCTTCAGGGCTGCTCCACCCAATGGCTCTGCTGCAGACAGCTCTGCAAGAGTGGATCCCCAGGGGACAGTGCTCTGGTACAGTCATTCCCCACCTTTGAAGCTTCCTTACTACATGAAAAGCCACGAGATTCCCCTTACACAGTGGGAACAGTGAGGAAGGGTCAGAAAACCCCCCACTACTAGGCATTATTTTGTCTAGACAACCTTCCTTGGCCTGTGGTATTGACAGAGCATACCATTCCTTAAATCATACAGTCAGGAATGGTTATCAGGCAATGGAAACACCTTAAAATAAAAGGGAGGTAAAATAAACCTGCAAGAGGGGAGGAGTTTGGATAGGCTGGAGAACTAACCTGGAGGCGGCTCATCAGTGGTACATCTGCCAAAAAGGCACAGTTCCATCAGAAGTTAAACTGTGTCCCTGTAGTCAGAAGGAGTTGATGGCAAATCTGTCAAAGCTCTTATCATACCACAGTCTACAAAATGCAAACCAGGATTTCAGGAGGCAGGCAGATACAAAGAAAGCTCTTTAGATCTTGTAACCTCAGTTTTTACTACTGAAGACCTGACAACTGGCAGAAGGGTGTGTGCACCTGAGATTAGCTCAAGTGGTTAAAGCATGGTGCTGTGATAACACCAAGATGGTGCCTTCAATCCCTGTATGGGCCATTCACTTAAGAGTTGGACTTGATGATCCTTGTGGGTCCCTTCCAGCTCAGAATATTCTGTAAAATCTGTGAAATTTGTATTGGAAAGAGAGGAAAAACACTGCTGTAAAACCTAGGTGAAAATCCTTGCTGCAAAAAGAACATGGGGAGGGCTGCACAGCACAGGGAGAGATGTGTATGTGTTCTTCTCTGCTCTCAGAAACATCACATCATCAACAAGCAAATCCCATTAAACTGCAAGGGCAGTGACCCCACAGCCCCACACCATGACCAGAGTAGCAGTGTTGGGCCATCTGGGACCCATCACAGGGGGAACTGTGACCCCTGAGTTATTATCACCACATTCTTGTCAATTCCTGCTGCCCCTATTATCCTTCAGAAAACCTCCAGCCCACATACCAGCACCTGAAACTGTCCTGGTGCAGAGCTAACACTATTTCACACCTACTCTGGAGAGACTTCCCTCTGCGGTAGGGAAAGCTCTCTAAGCCTCCCTGACTTGTGTTTAATGGCTGAACTCTTTACTGAGACAGCCAAGAGGAAACTCTGATAAGGCGAGAAGGCCATGAGAAAACTGGCAGCATCACTATGAAATACGCTATAAAATCCAGTCACTATGGCAACTGCCACCGCTGGGAGGAAAGAAGAAAACTTCCAAAGTCTGAGGATTTCCAGCCTTTCCATGCATACCCCAAGGATGGTGCCCCAGGCTATTGGTACCACAGCCACTCACGGCCCCTTTGCCCCTACACTGCTCCCTGCAGCTTGTGCTGGCCCCACTCTCACTCAAGATGCTGGGCCAAACACTGAGGCTTTTCTTAGGCAAGCTGCTTGTGCTTACACTGGTGTGTTCCTGTGGGTCCTCAGCCTCATTCCTGATTTAACACAGCATAAACTGAGGGGAACAGGCAATAATTGTGATGTGTGGACTATCACTGAAGAAGATGGATGGTATTTCCCCCCTGACCTGTTAGTTTATAATGTGTTGCTTGCAAGATAATCCTGTTACAACTATAGTCCCTCTCACAGCAGAGGAGCAGTATATAAAACAAAGGGAAAACAGAACTGAGTAGCAAATAACCTCTGCTGTGCTCATTACAAGTGGCACATCCCATACCCACATGTGTACTCTCAGGGAAGCAGACTCAGTCACTCCCTCTTCTCCCAGAGCAGAGCTTTCTTTATGTCCCCATGGCCTCTGTGCCAGGCTGGCAGCACAGACGTGCCAGCATTTGCAGCCTGAAGGCAATTCTGTGATTAAGAAACAAGAGAAGTCACTATTGATTTCCTATAAATGCTAAGTAAGGCTGCATAACATTTTTTCAGACAGAGAGCTAATTCACTGGAAAATGCAATTTGAGGTAGACCAAAACTATTTGGAAATTTGTGTCTAGCTTGGAGAACAGCTTTGATTCCAGAAATTATTTATGAAGTGAACTATTTTCCCTTTCTTTAAAAAATTATATTTCATGAAGTTATGTATGTAAGCTTAAAGGTCAAAGAAAGCAAAGTAAAAACATGTTTTGGTAAACTTGGCAACTTTTTCTTTGCTAGTCCCTTTTTTTTGTTGAGAATAAAACATGAATTTCAGCTGACCTGAAATTAAATTTTTGGTTTGACTCTCTGATTCAGCTAGGAAATTAAAAAAACTCAAATCAGTAAGTTATTCCTATGGCTTTCTTCCTAAAACATTGTTATTTGGTGTCTAAAACAACCTATTCTTCTCATTCTTTCATCTTCTTCCATCTGGCTCTTCATGACCATGTCTGGAAATAACAAAGAACTGTTGCAGACATCTCTCTCTCTCTCTCTCTCCAAGCATGGAATTTTTCCCTGTCTAGTTGAGGAGACTGCTGATGCTGACTCCCATGGCTTGACTTTCAAAAACAAACAGAAAAACAAAGCCACAGCTCCATTTGGTGGATATGATAACCCAGATAAGATCCTGCTCCAGGGAACGCATCCCCTCCTCTGAGTCCAGCAGAGCAGTGATTTAACGAGGCAGCTCCCTGTCCAAACTGTACCTCCTGCTCTGTTCTGGTCCCCTCTCACTCCATCATGTCCCATCACTTCCCAGCCTTCAGACCCTGAGGAGTCTGTGCCTGTCTCCTGGCTGAGACTCACAGTGAGCACTGCAGTTGTCAGCAGAGGAGAATATCTTTGCCCCTGCTGGCACCATCCTAACTCAGCTGGCAAGTTAATGGCTGTCAGGAGGTTTGCAAGCAGAAACTCAAATAGGAGGCTGATACCCACACTACAGAGATACTCAGGTTGGCCTTGAGAAGCAGAGTGTACCCAGGACTCATGCAGAGAAAACAAACATGGCATCACCTGTGCCTTAAGTGCAGGTGCCCAGGTCCTCTTCCCAGCTCTTGTTCCCTGATGGACAACTTCAAGAGGCACTGTCATCACCTCTACACGCACTAGTTGAGGTGGCTCAACTAGCAGAGATGTAAAGGGCCTGAGTGCATCATTGCAGTCACTTAAAAATGGGGCTTTTGAACTCAAGTAGCCTCTCTGGCCCCAAACTAGTAAGGGCAGCCAACCAGTGCCAGCCAAATGAGAAGAGAACAATCCCAGCACTTGATCATTTTACTTTTCTCAGTGCCCTGGTAACAGTAACGAGGCATTAGGGGTTTGCTATGAGTTTTAATAATGCCCTGGGCTAGAAGGAGAGGGCTCCAAGCCCTGATAGTGACCCTAAGGCTCTCCACGCCTCCTGCAGCCTGCATTCCTAGAAGAGGGATCACTGCTTGAATCATCTCCAAAACCATGAACTATTCTCTAATACTTCCTGAGCTCTTCCCAGGACGTTTTGCTTTCTGCCCTGTGGCCTGGCTGGGCTGCATTTCAGAGATGAAAGGCTGTGAGCTCGCACAGATGCCGGCATCCTTACGCATTCCTGGCTGGAGGGCTTTCCTTGAAGCTGCTGTGGGTGTGCTGCCAGGGAGGAGCAGTTGCCTCCCAGCCCAGAGAGAGGGCTGCCACTCTGCTGGCTAGCAAACCCCAGCTTGCCAGGTATTCTGCAAGGTCCCAGCTCAAACCCCTCTGCTGTGGGGCCAGCTGTGACCCCCTGGGGCCCCCAAGCAGCCCAGCAGAAACCAACGCAGAGTTCCCACTTTCCCTTGGGGTAACAACTGCCATAAGGAGACATGGTGCAAAATGTAGAGGCCATGATGCTATTGGCACATAAACTTGCTCAATATAACATGTGTTTCTCATCTGTTTTGTCCCCATGACTCCCAGAGCACATCACAGCATCACTGCCCACAGCTGGGAAACATGTGCTATAGGGAGGAATCCCAAAGAGCACTTGAGGTTCTGGGCAGAAAATTCAGGATTTGTGCAACATCAAAGCAGCCAGTAGGCACTGGTGGGTCTGGAATACAGACATCTGCCATCTCCCCTGCCTGGCTCTAGCACAAGCCAAACCAAAATCTCAACCCCAAATACTGCAGGGAAGCTTCCTCACAGTCTCAGCGTGCGATTCAGCCACATCGTGGTGTTAAAGGAGAGTCTGCCCATGCTGTGGCAGGACAAAGCTGGCACAGCTCAGGAGAGCCAAAGGCAGCTCTCAAGAATCACACCAGCCTGAGGCACAGGCTGCAGGCAGAGATAAGCTCAGAGCCTGGGTGGAGGCTGCAGCCCTCCCTCTCTCTCACACACACACTCCAAGAGAAGGAATTACAAACACATTCCTGTTAAAAAACCCCCAACACAAAATCCCAGAGAGTGTGGAAGAGTAATTATTAAACCAGCTGGACCAAAGGGAAAAATCTCAGCCCCACTGGAATAAGAGATGAAACTCCCTCTGCCTTGGGGAGATCTTCACACCCTCATTGCTTTGTGTGTGCAAACCAGAAGCACACCAGATGGACACCAACAGACTAGGGGCAGGGACCTCAGAAAACCCATGATATTCCCTTAGCTGGCTGCTATGCACCTTTCTTTGTAAGGGGGCCCCTGTCAATGGGGCTGGCCTGTTCCCAATGCAAGTGCTCCAAAAAGCAAAGTCCTTGCAGTTTCTGTGTATGGTATGATTTGAGACAAGTGCTCCAATATTTCCCTCCACTGTCATGACTCAGATAAGCACACAAAACAGAACACGGAGTAAAGAAGAATTTCTTTTTGGGTGTCCTCTTTAGACAGGTCCTTTTCCCTCATACCTGCCCAAGACAATCACTCCTGGCTGTTTCACACCACATGGGCAGTCAAATGGCCCTGTTCTCACATCAGTCACTGAAATCACAGTGCAAGAAAAGGCAGCTTTGTGCCACCCAACTATCATTAACGCAACTCAGGGCTGCTGTAGGAGCTGTGGCTGGCACAGCCTTGTCCCTGCATCCCAGTGCTGCTGAACCTCCACCCCCTGGCACCATCCTTTCCGCCCCCAGCCTTGCCATGGACAAGGGAACCCTAAGCAGGAGCAGCAAAGGTACCATTCCAGAGGAGAATTTTGTTGTTTCCTTTGCATCACCACCGTGGTGTAGAGTTTTCAGCAAGGATGCTCCTGGTAATAAACTCAGTTATCTGAGATGTTTCTCTGATACACAACCCTTTCTGCTGTCCACGGGCTGTGTAATTTCTCTTTTGAGTGCCAGACCTTCTGTTCATTAGCACTGAACTTTTTCCAGTTGTCACCAACTCTCACTTCTCTGTGTTGCCAAACTGAAGACTATGAGGACTGCTTCACATCCTGTCCCCCCTCACCTCATGACTTATTTTTACTCCTATAACTTTGTACTGGTGAAAACTTTAGTTTTCTCAAGGTGTTTGGGCAGTCATTGTCTCTGAATCCTTTGCAATGCTTTGGAGTAAGAGAAGCTCCAGCTCCCCATTTCCCTGCCTATCCAGATGACCTTCCCTGCCTTTTTCCCAATACACTGGTTCTACTGCCCTCTGGCATTACTCTCCTTCTCCAACACTTGCTTTTCAGCAACACTGCAAAGCTCCCAAGGAGATCACAGGTATGTAGGAAGCACATAGGGCTGGGAGGCACCTTGTGAGTCACAAAGTCCATCTCCATGCTACCAGTGTTCCATCTTTATGCAACTCCATTTACATGATACTGATTAAAGGTTGTTATTTTTGGCTGTCTCACACTCACTGAAAGCCTGGTCTCAAAACCTTCTTACAGATATGAGTCTTCCTCTAATGTCAATACCAACTGTATCCATGGCCTATTCATACCTATTTACTCATATTGGTATAGGGATAAATTCTATGCTTTAATAACTTAAGTTGCATTCCCTTGTTCTGCCTAGCATAATGGAGAAAAACAGAAAACTATAACAGATGTCTGACTTAATGAATAATGCTCTTTTATAAAAGTAATCTCGGTTTTGATTGTTATCAAAAACACTTTTAAAGAAACATGATATCCAAAATTCTTCCCCTGTAGTGGAGAGCTGGGGGACAAGCCAAATCAGGGGTGAAAATATGTAGTTTTACACCATTTTCCAGCCAGAAAGGGGCAAAGAAATGTTTCAAAACAGAATTTAATATTTTTGCTACAGTGCAAGTTTAGCCAAGACTATAATCAGGACAGTAAGTCACAATCATCAAATTCCTGTTCCTTCCAGGGAAAAAGAATCCTCTGTACAACAAGATATGACATGCAAGATTAGGAATGGAGACAGAAAGCAGAATGCATTTGCTTTTAGTTGCATTAGCCTGGGAATGAACAGAACAACATGAGGCAGCTCTAGCTGTGTTTCAGAGAGGGAGCAGCACTCTCCAGAACCAAGTCATCACCTGTTTTGGAGATCATATCCATTATTAAACCACCATAATTTACACCTGAAAGACAAAGGGTAGCTTTTCCCCTACACTATAAACCCTCTCCAATAAACCAGGGCTATGTTCAGCAAGATTTGTAATTGCCTGTAAACCTGAATTAAAAATACCATGCTACAGGCAACAATTGCCATGGATGTTTGGGATGTCTGCAGGTATCTAACTGCCCATGCCCCCACAGCTGGAGTGTGCAGAGAGCCCAGGAACAATTGCTGGGAGACAGAGGGGAGGAGGAGGGCAGAGATGGTGCCACAGACCAGCTTGTATCTGGCTCTCCACTTTTTTCCCCCCAGCTTGAATACCCATAGAAAGAAACAATTCTTTTTTTTGGTGCCTTTTGCAAAATCTCTTCAGCAGGACCACTTGTTTATCCTCCTTGTTCCTTGAACAGCCCTTGTGACCCTGCTTCCAAGAAGGATGGTTAAGTGCAGATGGATTCAGAAACCCTTGCCAGGCCTTTGCCTGCTGTAGTCCAGGAAGGCATCCCATGCTCCTCCCCAGAACGGGAACCTGACCCTGAGGAGCTGGAGACCTCCAGCAAATCCCCTGTCTCTGCTGACATCTCCAACAGAAGGCAGCAGACCACACAGACCTAGTTGTCCTCTCCTCGATGAAGAATTATTCCTTCTGGGCAAACTTGAGGCTTATTTTGGGAATTCAGAGGACAAAGAAAAAGGGAGGGAGCAAGGCTGCATTGTTGTCTCTCCACTCTTGGCTGCTCTTTGGGTAAATAATGGACTTCTATCTCCAGGGTTGCTAATCAGCTCTAAATGCCCTTAAAGAAAGCAAACAACAGCACAATAGAAAAGCCCAGAAATAAATCCATTTCATTATAAATTCATTTTGTTTTCATTCCATTTTTCTTGCTAGTATGAAATTTAGGTTAAGTGAAGCATTTTCTTTTCCCAGCAATCTCTGCTGGCTGTCGGCTAATGCAACAGAAAATTAAGCTTTTGACAGTATAATGGCTTTGTTATGAAAAAAATACAATTATATTATTTCCCAAGACAAATTCTACAGTATTAAATGTCTGAGCAATGCAGCATTGTCCTTGAAACTGTTGGTGAAGGAATTTTACATGAAGAAATAGCAGGATGAAAAGCTTTTATGGGAGATGTATTTTACTGCATTTTCCTCCGTTGCTGAGGAATACAGACAAGATTTTGTAGCAGGGACACAATCCATATGCTGGATAACTGAGTTACACAAGCTTTTGGCTCTATACTACTTGCAGTTGTGTCACCAGAACGAGAAATTGTAACCATCTGAAGACTCCTCCCTGGCACACAACAAACTGTCAATTCACCAGTGTTGGCTCATCTCCATACCAGTGTTTCCAGCAAACTCATTAGCAATAGCCAAGGCTGATAATCCAGGAGCAAGGAGAAAGAGTTTAGAGTACTAAATGGAGTGAATTTATAACAGATATCACAGATATTTCAGTAATCCTCCATGTCCAGAGTAATTCCAGCAAAGCTTCTTGAGTTGAGCTGTGAACAGGAATACCCCTAGGCAGCAGGAGAAGCCATCAAAGGCTGACTGAGTGCAACCCTCTCCTAAACACCAAGGGAACTGTGTGGTTTTGGGACAGGCACAGAGCACCAAAGCTCAGAGCCTGCATTCAGAGCCTGGAGAATCCAAGAGGGGCAGGCACTAGCAGGAAAATCCCAGCTCAAAGTGGGAATAGGACCATTGGCGCTGTCTCAGACATGGTTTAAGGGTTAGTACAGACCACCAGTAACTAAGAAGTAATTCAGCTGCAGCATCCCTAAGTAGGAGCTAAGACAATTTAACAGCACAGATGTGGGCCATTCCATTTCACCTGACCTCACAGTTGGCAAACAACCCTGTGCCTACTTAATTTAATAATACATTGCCAAAGCCACGGCAGAATCTCAGCCACAGCCTGCAAGGAGTCAAGCACCATGATGGGAAATCTCCTAACAGCCAAGGCAAAGCCATCATTTTTCATGCATCTGGTGTTTGTAAGACATTACTGGGGCTGGAAAAGACAAAGACATGCCAAGCTGTGTATATGAAAGAGCAGCTCTGATCCACCTCCAGCTTCACTTTTGCCTTTGTACTTCACAGCCTGACCTCCTCTGAACGTCCTCTTGAAGAATGGAGAGCAGCTGATTCACAGAAGTCGAGGTGTCACCCTGTGCTATGGGTGGAGCAGGCAGCATCCAAATGCTTAAGAGCAGCCCAACACTTCTCTTACTGAAACCATCTTTTCTGCTGCTAAGAACTCTGCCAGCACTGAACTGCTCAGGTTGAAATTTTTCCATGTCAGGAGTTTGCCTCAGGCTGACTTTTCCATTTAAAGTGTTAACAGAAAAAGGTCAGTGGTTTCTAAGAACAAGATTCAGTAAGTTGTTTTGTCTGTGTTCAACGAATTGTTAAAGTTGTGCTCAGAATGCAGAGCAGACTTCAGCAACTCTGCAAGAGTCTAAATTGGGTGGGAGAGTCACCCTGCCTCTTGCTTGTAGGTAGATAGCCACATCCCTCAAAGACTGTACCTATTTTGTGTGTGTGTGTTCATGGAAATCACCATTCTAGTGTCTGTTTACTTCTGAGTCTTCATTCCCTTCAAAGAACCATCCTTCCTCTTACAGCTCACAGATCCCAATTACATTGCCCAAACACTAGCTGACCAAACAAGCCCTCTTCTGGGATTGCAGGATTTCAGAGACAGCTGCTGCTTGGGGTACAGCACAGAGCAATGAAATGAAAGGCAAGGGACTACATCTCCCCTGCAGGTCATCAGTCATTACAGCCAACAGGGCTGATGCCAGAAGAAAACAGTAATTTAGGACAAATAGTACAAGGGTAGAGAACTGAATCAGCAGATGGTTCGCATAAAAGAGGCAGGATCAGGACATGACTGAAACCAGACTGAAGAGGGCAGGGAGATAAGATATGACCATCCACTGGAGCTAGAGCCTGATGTGGGACCTGGATCACGTGGCAGCAAGACCCAGTGTGTGTTTCATGTTCCCTCCTCAAGCAGCTGTGTGGTGGGATGCAACTCAGAGCCTGAATGAGTACCAGCAGCAGTCTGAATACACAGGGACTGCAAATTCTTTGCCTGTGAAGGAGACTGAGCTACTGCTGTTCTACTGATGAAACTGCTATCCCTCTCGTTCAGTCGGTAATCAAGTACTGTGGATCCATGAGCCAAGCACACATGCAGCTCACTCCCTCATCTCTGACCTTCAACTTTTCTTCTCTGTATTTTCTCAGAAGAGGAGCATAGTCCTATGCTCTTAATGGTAGAGTCAACAGTTGCCTCCACATCTCCAGAGAGAGGATGAAAACCACCTGGAGGTGATGGCTTTATTTGCTTGTTTTTAGTTGCAGTAAGAGAGATCTAGTAACAGCCTAACTTACAGAGGTTTGACAGCAGCTTAAGTAATTAAGCAGCAAATTAAGTAGCAAAACCTCTGGTGACTAGTGATAGGACCCAAGCAAATGGCATGAAACTATGTCAGGGAAGGTTTAGGTTAGATATTAAGAAAAGATTCTTCACTCAGAGGCTGGTTGGGCACTGGAACAGACTCTGCAGTAAAGTCACAGCACCAAGCCTGACAGAGTTCAAGAAGTGTTTGGACAATGCTCTCAGACACATGGTGTGATTTTTAGGGTGTCCTGTGCAGGGCCAGGAGTTGGACTCAGTGATCCTTGTGGGTCCCCTCCAGTTCAGGAAATTCTATAATTCTAAATGCTCTGATGAGCTGAGATAGATGATGCGCAGACAAAAAAAAATGAAATTACAAATGCTCTGCACCAGAGAAGCAAAAAACATTGATGAATGCCAAACCAGCCAGAGTTCAGCACTACAGATCCCAGGTTTCTTCCTCCCCAAGAACAGAACAGCACTCACCTATGATACTCACTCCTAGAAGGGCCAGGGTCCTCCTGGGCAGTCAGGTCTCACCAACACAAGGCACCACCTCAAAAGGCCATTTGCCCTGATCACAGCAGCCCCCCAAGCACCACACATTTTCCAACAGAAACTATTTTTTCGTGGTGGCTGGAGCTGCAGCTCAGCGGATTTACGCTCTGGAGCTCAGGAGCATGAGATGGAGGGGTATTCAAGGCAAAACAAAGGTGGCAGAGAAAGATAAATGACAAGGCAGTGGCCCACACAGATGTAAGCAGTACCTGCACAGCAGCCACTTCTCCCTGAGAAATGAAGGTGATTGTGCCAGACTTTGGGAAATGTCCCAGACACTTGAAAGTTTATAGCGGCAGCGGAAGCCAAGATCTCTGCACAGACAACAGATCTCCAATTACCAAAGCCAGCTCAGTTGGCTCAGTGACAGGTTATTTCCATGGGGTTTTTTTGCTTGCTCATTTAATGATAACATTTTTTATGCATCTTCTGTTTTCCCATACAGCAAGAAGCCAGATATCATGAATTTTTGCTAGGCCTCCCTAATCAGGGGGAGTACCTGTGACACAACTTGCAAACACAACCCTACCCATGCTTTCAACCACTGGGGTTCCCATCTGCTGCTCCTTGAATCAAAAATGACAGTGCTGATCATCTGAGGTTGGCTTCCCATCCTCCTGGGAACCATACTACAGAAGATTGACATTCTCCTTTTTACCTTTTGTATCCACCCCTGCATGCCTCCCTCTAACCTTCCTCAAAGAGAAAATCATCAGATCTGCTTTGGTTCTTCTGCCAGGGCAGAACATTTTTCCAAAGAACCTGACATTCACAGATGCTGGAAATGCTTAGTGATACAGAAAGCAAACAAAAGTCTTCAGCCCCACTGGAAACCCAGCTCACAGCACCAGCCTAACACTGCCTGAAAATATCCCTTCTGATCTGAAGTGCTCAGCAAAGGGAGGGCAGCAGTCGCACTCTCCCTTTGCTGGCAACGATGCAGAAATTGATGAGTTTATGGAATTGTATAGACACCACAGAGACATCTGTGTGAGGCTGAAACTTCGTGTTTTACATGCTTTATGTCAAAATCAAATCAAAGACAGGGGAGCACACTTAGTTTGGACATATTTTAAGCTAAACAAGCCTAAAATATTTGGCAAACTTCCCTTGCTTAATGCAGTATAAACAATTTTGGTATTAGACAGAAAATCTCCCATTTAATGAATGCAGTGAGTAACTAAAGAGAAGGCCACACTATTCTTGCAGTCTTAATTAAGCACAGAACAGCCTCAGCTCCTGCTGCAACTTTAGCAAAGTCCATGTGCAATGTTAAGCAGCTCATTTGCAGCCAGGGCTGCGCTGGGAGGTGAGAGGAAATATCCCTGTAGGACCGTAGGTTCTCCTACAGCACACAAGTGAAAACAAGCAGATTTTTGCCATTATTTTCAGATGAGAAAAAATGAACTACGACAGACATAAAACTGAGGCAGACTAAGGGTTTCAGAAGGGAGGCTCTGGCAAATCCTCCAGCAGCAGTTTAAGACATTAGCTTGCACAGCTGTCTGCCAGCCTTGGCTGTCCACCTTGTCGGCCAGCCAGAATTTATTGCTCCTCTAACAAAGTCAGCAGAAAGAAATACATGCTTGTGCCTCAGCCACTACA
>VYZS01055525.1:0-14238 GCA_013400695.1 Neodrepanis coruscans
TTAAAAAAAAAAAAAAGTTACAAATATTCATTTTAGTGGACTGTGCTAAGAAACTGATCTCTTTAATATTGCATCTCAGAAAGAAAAATTTTACTGACGAAAACAGGCTTATATTAATGTTATCCTGTGCAAAGGATGAGATTCTTGTTAAGAGACATCGCACACAGGGAAATCAATGTGTCTAACAAAAACTAAATCAGAGTCTATATGGTTAGAGAAACAAACATACACAGTGAGTCCGGATGAATTTTCAATTTCAACTTTCTACCCAGATGTTGCCTAGCCCTTGAAAATAAATAAATTAATTAACACACATCCTTCAGAACTTCAGCTTGCCTTGAAGCTGTAACAGCTGCTAGACTTTTGACTTTCAGTGCACTGGAAATCTTAGCCTTATCCTGGGTGGATGGAAAGTGACTGGAGCATATCCTAAGTTGCACATGCAAGAAACAGTTTTAGAAAATCACAGTCCTATTAATGGGCTGCTATCTTCCTTCAAACTGCTTTTTTTTTTTTTTTTTTTTTTTCCCCAGAGATTCAAACCACATTGGATTTCTTGGAGTCCTAATTATACTAGAGTTGAAATCTCATCCTTCAGTTTCATTGGTATCCATTCACTAGTTTTTATAATTGCTGCATTACACCCTAGAAGGTGGGACAAAGGCTTCCTAAATTCATGGGGTCATGTGGCAACAACAGAGAAGGAGGTTTATGTTGTTCCCTACCATATAGTACCATTGGCACCCACAGTTTTACTTTGTTCAGCATATATAAAAGCTACACTGAAGAGAATTTGTTATTTAGAAAAATAAGATAGAGTCTACAGAGCCTATTAATGACTTGAAACAATAAGTGATTTTTATGTTCAGTCTGAACTAATCAAAGCAGCTCAGTTTTGAATACGAAATATCCAGCACTTACAGTTAGAAATCTCTACCTACAAAGCAAACTGAGGACAAAGCAACAAAAGAAAGCACAGAAAAAACATCTGATCGCAGAAGAAAAAAACCCCAATTAATTAAATTCCAATATAGAAAAAATCTATACCTGCATCTCCTCAGTAATGACACAAATGAGGATGACTGCTGATTTACAGTGGAGGGATGCTACAACTTATGTATAGATTACACATACACTGATGGAACTCAAATTAAATTAAAGAAAGCATCTAATAATTATAAATTTTTTTTAGACCCTTTCTAGTAACAATGCTATGAAGCATCTCTATTTCATTCACAATTTACATAAAAGAGGGGGAGCAGGATTGTGAATTAAATATTGAGATTTCATGGCTATAGGAAAAATAAAATTAAACCAAGCCCCAGAAAAGGAAACTTGAGTTTAAAATATGGTAATTATACAGCTGTACATCATGGTTGATGTACTCTAGATTCAAAAACCAAAGGATGAAAGCAGAATGAAATAACTTCATTATGATGCCAGGCTCTTCTCAGTGCTGCTAAGTAACAGGACAAGTGGCAATGGCAGAAAATGATGCATGGGCAGTTCCACTAGAATATGAGGACAACAATTTTTTCTGAGCGATTATGCACTGGAAAAGGTTGTCCAAGGAGGTTGTGGAGTCTCCCTCAATGGAGATATTCAAGAACTGTCTGGATGCAAATTTGTGCGATGACCACATTACAGAAACTTACATCAAGAAAATTTGAGACAATTGTTCATAATTATATAAAATTATTTTATAAATTTTATTATAATGATCAGAAAATTGAAATTAAAATAGTAAAGATAGAGTGACTCAATTAAATGTTGGTCTTCTTTATGGTATTATTGGCCTGTACAAAACAACAGATGGGAGGAAGATGGTCCCCTGCTTCTCTTCTTGTGTAGGCACAATGCATTTCTCAAGAAAGTGCAGCCCAAGGTTCCCAAAGAGTGATCACTTCATGTGTTACCTCACTCTTATCTCTCCTTTTTCTACTTTCTTCAGTAGATAGTTTTGAAATTTTGACAGGGTTTTCCAAAACAAAGCAAGGTCAAATAATGCATCTACTAGAATGACCAAATTGCCCAAAGGCTTCAAAAACTTATACCAACACAGGTTTATAGTCCCATCACACTTCAGAGGGCTTAGATAACCATGTAAAAGAAGCTAGCATCTAGAGACTGCTGCTACTTTGTGTTTCAAAGTCATTCATTTCAGGAGAAGAAAGCAAGATAACCGTAAAAGCGCATGATGTCTGTGATGTAAGCCACAAGATGAAGTTATTTTAAATCTTAAGTTGATTTGTGTTATTGACTGAGAGGCAATGTGCTGCAAGTTAGTGTAATAGCTGGAAGAGCAGTTACTATGTAACCACTTGGGCAAACTTCCAAAGAGACGTACATCACAAACTATAGTAACTAAAACCAAACCAAAGAACCAAACACCCCCCTCCCCCCCAAAAAAAATCCCCAAAACCAATTCAAAACAACAAGAACAATAAAAAAACCCTGAAACACTGCAATCCACATGTCTTCTCCAAAAGGCTAGTACAAGAGACTTGTATTTGGACTATAATACATTATCAGTATTGCTTTAAAGTTCCGAGAGGACACTCAAATGAAGACCCTATTTTCCAACCCATTCCCACTGACGACTAAACAAAAATAACTATGAGTGAACTTTGATACCTAATATTTGCTGTGTGTTTTATGTTGGGACGTCAACACCCTTGGCTAGCCAGCTCCTTTGTCTATTACGACCAGTGAAACAACAAGTGTTCAGATAATAAATGGCATTGGAAGATCATTGTTGTGGGTTGAAAATGAAAGTTCCCTTAGCCAAACCATTTTTCCCTTCCCTCCTGTCTTTCGCCTCCCTTCTGAGGAATGGGGAGGGGCTTTTGGGGTTTTTTGAGGATTTTTGAAGGTTTTGGGGAGGGGAGGGAGAAACGGGGCTGTTTTCAACTATCGTGTGAGTTTGGGGCGGGTTGCCATAGTAACGGCGGCGAGTACAGGCGGGGATGGGACCATCCTGTCCCGGCGCTCCCCACAGCCTTCAGGGATAGGGTCGGTCCCCACCGCGGCCGTGTCTCCCGCGCGGCCGCGTTCCCCGTGCTGTGGGAATGCCCACGGCTACGCCCAGGCGCGGGAACCGGCGGGCACGGCATGGCCCCGGGTCCTGGCTCTGGCAGGGGTCCACCCGCGGCGCCCGGCGGTTTTCCTGGCGTGGTGGGCAGGGGTGCCTCCTTCCCATCTCCGAGTCCCGGCAGCGGCCCTCCGCTGAGCGCCGGCAGTTCTTCTGTGGGCGCAGTGGGCGCGGTGCTTCCCCCAGACCGCTTTGTGGGCGCAGCTCCGTTGCCACGGGCACCGGCAGCTGCCGGCATCTCCAGGATGGCTGCCCAGCCCCGGCTCGAGCCCGACTCGGCGCTGCGCACATGCACAGTGGGGTCTCCTGTGCGAATGGAAAAGAACAGGGCTGTCAGTGGCCGCCTCGAAGCTGAGGAGCCGCCACGGCGAACGGCCACGGCTGGCGTGGGTCGGGGCGGCTTGGTGGCGGTGCCGGGACCCCCTGGGATGCCGGGCGGGGCCGCAGGGGACCCGCATTCCCTGGCTAGGGGTCAACAGCATGGCCGCGTTGCCATTCTGGCTCGTAGCGAAACCTCTCGCTAGAGGTGGTTCCCAGGCACTGACCATCCAATCCAGGGGCGACCTGTGCTCGGGAAGGTCTCTGAGACTGCTTGAGATTGGTCCCCTAAAAAAGGGCGAGCGCAGTGGCCGTTTTCTCTGTTTTGGGATCGGCACTGGTCGGGACAACATCTCTGCTCATCTCAGCGCCGGGTTCTTTCAGCAGCGCGGGTGGAACTGTGACTCCAGTGGCAGTGGCGAGTGCTGAGGACCACATCTTTCCATCAGCGGTGGTATTCCTTCCCGGGGAAAGGAAGGGTGGGTGGCTGGGGTCCTTTAATTTTCCCGGTGTTTTTCAAGAAACTCCGGCAAAGACCCAGTGCTACCCTAGCGCTTTCCCTCATCAGCCGCTGGCCCCGGAAGAGATTGTCTGTCTTTGCGTTTTTATTGTTGGTTTTCTGTGTGTGTGTNTGAAGATAAAAAGAGCTAAATAACACAACAGCTCATGCTAGGTGTGATAGCAGCAATCTGGTGGCAATTTGTTGCTGCACAATACATACCCAGAATATGCTGCAGGCAATGAATCAGGCACCAAATTTATCAGTTGTTGTTCTAGAAAACTAAATGAAAAACTCATATTTCAATTTCAAAAAAAAAAAAAAGTAAGTATAATACTTTCCTCTTGAAATATTTGGATCTGTTGATTATCCCAAGTCTCAAAACATGTTTTGCTTTGCCATGCAAAAAAACCCAAACCCAAACTTACAAAAATGCTGTAAATACACTTTATTTTACATACAAGCCAAGCACCTAAATGTCATACTTATGAAAAGTATTTTAAGTCAGTGGGGTGTATACATATCCATAATTTCTTCAAAAAAATTTGATAGCTTAGAAATATTTTTTGTTGATTTTTGTTCACATTTTACACTAACACTTGTATGTTTTTATTGCCCTGATGCTAGAAATTCTATTAGCATATCAATACACTTCACATCTATTTGTGACAAAAAAGTAACAAAAAAATCCAGCAAAAAAAAATCTGCTACCAGTCTCTAGCACCTTGAAATTATGTTCAAAGCAGTTCCAACACCACATGAATATGAATACCATTCTCAAAAGGTTATTTTTCTTTGTCACTGACAACATAACTGTTTTAATGAAAGAGCCTGTAAACAACAGGTATGATTACTTTTCTTTCTGGATTATTATCTTTATTTATTCAAGGAAAAACTAAAAATCTTTCATACTCGGCTGAACATAGATCTGACTTCTCCTTCTATTCAATAGCCTTAATCCCCTAATTGTGGATTTCACAGCAGTGGGAATTAAGTAAACACTATGTATTCTTATGGTGTTAAAACAGGTAGAAAAATCCATGGAAGTAGAGAAGAATGACATCTGGTCTCTGTCACTACTAAGGTACAAATGTAGCAGCATTATTTTGAAAGGAATTTTTTTTTGTTATTTTATCACACTGAAGACCAGAATTCAGTTCAATTTGCCAGGGATGAACACCTGTCATTAAATCATTCTACACGGAAGTAGTGCTATTCACTTTAATTTGTCCCTCCAAATATTAAATCTATTTGGCGAGGTTAAACACCTTACCCACAAATCCTGAGCGTAATCCAGATCTCCCAGACAGTGTCAAATAGAGCATTCATTGTGCCTCTTTCTAAGGAATCCATTTAAATATACAAAGAATTCAGCTGTGCACTTTACAACCTGGTAACTGCTAAACCCAGCTCAATTTCTTCTTTAAAAAGCAAGCAGTTTTCAGTTTTCGTTGTTTAACACACCAGTTACATCTTTGCTAAGCAAGCCTTAGCAAATTAATAATCTTGTACTAACCAAGAGCAGGCAATGTCAAAAACTATAAAACAATACAGCATTAAATTATACTAAATTATTAACACAATGGAAAGATAAAATTCTGATTATACTATTGAGTAAAAATATAAGATGAAACCTGACGGAGAAGCGCTGTATGGAATTTAACCACAAAAAATTGTTACTTTAACCACACTGAGATGACCAAAAAGCCTTGGATGCTTGGAATACTACCTGTACCTTTGAAAGTGATCTGAAATGCTGTAAGTTTAACACTTTCAAACAAACCAACTGCACATCTGATTTCAGGTGGCCTGGCTCCCAGAAGGGCATTGACAAATTCAGGCACATAGTTATAATAAAATCACACAATCACAGAATATTTGGAGTTGGAAGGGACCCACAAGGATCACTAAGTTCAACTAAGCCCTGTGGGATCAGTGGATGAGTTGTCCATACCTGATGGATGAGACATGACAACTCTTGCAGGCAGAAAACCACGGTAAAGACAAACAGATCAAAAAGAACTAGATCTGCAACACACAGAACAAGGAGATCTTGCAGATTGTTGCTAAGGACTGAAATAAACCTGCAAACATTGAGCTAAGATATAGGGTATAACACTGCTGTAACACTCAATAATCTTTGCTCACAGATTGAAGTTTGTGCCTCAATACGCCACAGCCCTCCACAGAACAATCCACGAGTCACACCATGTGCCTGAAAATATCATCCCAAAACTTTGTGAATTCTGGTAGGCTTGGTGCTGTGACCACTTCCCTGGGGAACCTGCGCCAACGTCCAACCACCCTCTGGGTGAAGAATCTTTTTCTAATACCCAACCTAAACCTCCCCTTCAGGCCAACAGACACATCTTCAGGCCACGGGTCCTGTCACTGCTCACCACAGAGATCAGTCTCTACACCTCCTCTTCAATGCACAAGAAGTTATAGACTGCAACGAGGTCTCCCCTCAGTCTCCTCCAGGCTGAATAGACCAAGTGATCTTAGCACTCCTCAGAATGTTACCCCTCAAAGCCCATTCCCCTTATTTTCTTTTGGTAATAAGAATTCAGGTAACATATGACACAAGGATACGGACAAAATTCTGTTTCTCTTTACACTGGAAATTTTTCCAGTGTCTCTGAATAAGTTGACCCAGCTGTATGTTTCAAGCAAACTATGCAGTAATATAAATCAAATTACATTTCTCATTGAACCCTATTGCAAGTAATTTTCTCGCTAATTCTCAAATTTCCTGAGTAGCATCTTGTCCGGTAAGCTACTACTCTTGGTGACTCTCCTCTGTACTTGCTCCAAGTCAGTTTCCTTCCTTTGCCAGGGTTCCCAGTCCTGGATGCAGAGCTCCAGGCTGGGTCTCACCACAGCAGAACAAAATCCTCTCGCTTGCCTGTTGCCCATGCTGCTTTTGATGCAGTCCAGGACACAATTGGCTTTCTGAGCTGCTGGGTCATGTTCAGCCTCTCATCTATCAGCACCCACAAGTCCTTCTTGGCAGGGCTGCTCTTAACCTGTTCATCCCCCAACCTGTATCGGTACCAGAAGTTGTTCAGACCCAGGTGTGGTGCCTTGCACAAGATCTTGTTAAACCACGTGAGATTCCCATCGGCCCATTTCTTAAGGCTGTCCAGGTCCCTCTGGATGGCATCCCATCCTTCAGATGTGTCAACCACACCACTCGGCTTCGTGTCATCTGCAAATTTGCTAAGTGTACGCTTGATCCCTTCATCTATGTCATCAATGGAGACAATAAATAACACCGGTCTCAACATGAACCCCTGAGGGACACCACTTGTTGTGATATCCATTGGGACTCTGACTGACTGAGCCACTGACGACTACCCTCTGGATACAACTGTCCAATCACTTTCTTATCCATCTAACAGTCCACCACCCAGTCCATGTCTCTCCAACTTAGAGTGAAGGATGCTGTGGGGAAACGTGACAAAGACTTTACAGATGTCCAGATAAGTGGCATCTGCAGCCCTTCCCTGTCCATCGATGCAGTCACTCCATCATAGAAGGCCACAAGGTTCTTCAGGCAGGACTCGCCCTTCGTAAAGCCATGCTGGCTGCCTCCAGTCACTGCCCTGCCCTCCATGTGATCTTCCCAGGCACAGAAGTGAGGCAGACAGTTCTGCAATTTCCAGGGCCCTCCTTTCTACCCCTTTTAAAGACAGGTACAAATGTTTCCCCTTTTCTAGTCACCTGGGACTTCACCTGACTGCCATGACTTTTCAAATATCATGGAGAGTGCTTGGCAAGTACATAAGCCATCTCCCACAGGACTCTGAAATGCATTTCCTCTGGTCCCATAGACTTATGAATGGTCAAGTCACTCAGGTGGTCATGAACCAGATCTTTCCATACAGTGGGAGGCACTTTGCTCCCTCAGTCCCATCTCCGTGACCATCCACTTAAGAAGTGTGGGAAGAAAAGTTGCCAATGAAGACTGAGGCAAAAAAAATGATGTTCTGTTTTTTCTCAAATATTAAAGCTCACACTGGCCTATTCTGTTTTCACATGGTTGAGTCTGGATTTTGAGAGGGATAACTGTGAACAGAAATGAGTTCACACCAAAGTTTTCTTGCTTGGTTACTGCTATCATTCACAGAGAAGGGTTTCTGTTGGTGATAGCAGCTAAGAGCATGAGATATTAGTCAATGAAAAGTACCTTTCTTTTATCTGCAAGGATTAATATTACATTTTTCTAGATATAATGTGCTCAAGGTTTTGGCAAAACACAACAGACCATCAGAGGAAAGTAGCAATCAGGAACATGAATAAACTGTCTGAGACAGATAAGGCAATTCTAATTCACCACAAAATTGAACATGAGCATAGGGTGATCCAAATGGACAAAATGTCATTAGAGGGATGGAGCACCTCTTCTATGAGAAAACGCTAAGAGAATTGGAATTGTTCACCTTGAAAAACAGAAGGTTGAAGTAATGGCAGCTTTGCAGTAGCTGAATGAGTCTGCAAGAAAGATTAAGGGAGACTATCTACAAGGGCTTGTAGTGACAGGACAAGGAAGAATGTGTTCAAACTGAAAGAGAGTCGGTTTAGATTAGACATTTGGAAGAAATTCTTTACTGTGGGGGTGGTGAGGCACTGGAACAAGTTCCCTAAGTGGTGGATGACTCAACCCTAGGAGTGTTCAAGGCCAGGCTGGATGGGGCTGAACAACCTGCTCTAGTGAAAGGTGATTCTTCTCCAAGGCATGACAGTTGGAACTTAATGACTTTTAAGGTCCCTTCCAATCCAGATTATTCTGTGATTCTGTGATTAACATGCCAACTGTTTTACAATTAGTACCTCACTGTACACACTTGGTTATACTGTCAAAAATAATTAAAGAATCTTAATATTCTTCTAAAATGAAAAGGAAAAAGGACTTTTTTCCCTATCCTCAATGCCCACCGGTGTGTAGACAAGTGCATTATCTTATTAGATTTATCTCTGTGTCAGCAAATGTGAAAGGAAGCATGAGCTAGTAGTAGTTCAGAACTGATCTGCATTCTAAGATTTAGAATGATTCTGAAAATGAACTTTTCAAGACAGGGGAAAGAAAATTTTTGCAGTATTCCTCCCAGAGTACTGCTTCTGCTCTCACCTAATATTTATTCTAAAGACCCACTTTCATTACTCACAGAGATGAAAAAGTATCACATGGAACTCAAAATTACGTGAACTAAATTTGATTTTCCTGCATTAGCAGCAGCAGCTAGAAGATCCTGTTAGGACAAAATTTATTGTATTAAGTTATGTGTTACTCTGGGGATTTTGCAGGCACTTACATTGTAAATGTGTGAATTATTTATTCCAACACTTTGTTTCTAGTAACCGAAAGAAATTATTGTACAACATATTTGTAAATTCTGTGAAATTCTCATACAATGAGAGGCAAAGATATTTTGCAGGATGCATGGGAAGGTACCAGCTGAAGAAAATGAAAAACATTTTTGCAAAGATTTAGTTACAGAAAAGTACAAAGGATTTAATACTTACACAAAAATGAGTTGTTTCTTGACAGAATATATGCTACTGACAGCTCATTTTACTACTAGAAGGCTCCAAAACAGCAAGTATATGTGGTATTATAAGACAAATGGAAGGCTGACAGATGCTTTGAGCAACCTCATTAGATAATATACTAATAGAATAGTTTGATCTAATAGACCTTGAAAAACAGAACCAAAACCAGACCCAAAACCCAAAAAAAGCAAAACCAGCCAACCAACCAAAACCCAGCAACACAGAAAAAACCCCAACTAACCAAACAGACCAAACCCGACATCTATTTTATTTAATACCTATCAGGACATTATTTCTTCCTTCACACTGATTAAAAACACAGTTTACTTAAAAGATATTTGAAGGGAATATTGACAAGTGTGGGCTAATAGCTCTAGATTCCACTCATTCCAAGTGTTAATTATGTCCCAGGATCACTGTCACTGTTTGTATAGCAATTTTTAGTTGCTTTGACTTTACTTGTTCTACTGTGGAATTTTTCTTAACTCTACTAGAAGTTTCTCTGCTCTGTTATCTCGGTGCTGCTATGCCGCTAGCAGCATCTTACATTGTCTTTACAATAGGACAAATGAAATAAATTGCATTGATGAGCCCATCTTCTTCATCCCTGCTTGGAATGATGTACTTGCAGCTTGGCAGACTTTCTTTCTGCTGCAGGGGAGCCAAAAAAAATAGCATCCAAGGATGCAATAATGGGTAGGAACAGATTATATACTAGCCTCCGGGGCAGTTTTACAGTGAGTGTATCAGCCAGAAGTGCAGTTAGACCAGCAGAAGGCACAGGAGATGTGACAGAAACCAAGAAGAGAACCCAGATGTCACTGCTGGGGGAAAAAGAACAAACCACCACCAACATAACAATTCCCACATTTCTGAGCTTTGTGTCTGGATAACTGAAATGTCAGATCATTCATAACAAAGCTTAGTTCTCCAATAAATACTAATAAAACATGGTAGAGGACTACAAACTAAACTGAAGAAAAAAGACAACACCGATCTACATTATGCAAATCAGATTTTTGTTGTTCTCTGTCTGGATACGTTAGTGGATACGTATCTGGATACGATATTTATAAAGCATAAACCCCTCTGCATTCATGGCAACTTTTAGAAGTCAGTGATTTGATGACAGTATTTCTCAAACAGTATCTGAACAGAGGTGTGGTTTTTTTTAATGTTTACTACCAACAGTATTCCTTGAAATCTCACTATTGTCCCAAACACTCTGATTATGTCTGCAAATTTACATTTCAAAATACACAAATAAAGGCTTCACCTTGAATTGTCAACACAAAAAAAAAATTCAAAGATATGAACTGCCCAAATGAACACTTCTCCCCAAAATATTTTACTTCTTTCCACCCCAAAACTAGCACTCTCTGTCAACATGGCACTACATTCATTAACTAAAAATTTTATTTGTTCTAAATCCTCTACAAGCGTAACGAAAACTCTGTGGAGACTGCCTTCTTTTATGTCATATTATTAAGGCTTCTCTTCAGCCAACTGAAGAGATACTTGGATAACCATTGGAATAAATATATTTTCATTCTGTATCTTTCTCTTATTCTTTATGTACTTTCAAATAAGAATCCATAATGTTAAAAGGTAGTTTTTTTCTGCCCTCACTTCAGTGTGTTTAAATGTAGTCTTTTTCTTTATGAACTCTCTTCTGAAATGTCAAACTGAGATAGCTATGCAAGCTTAGAACTAAAAAAAATAACTAAGTATGGGCATGTTAATGTGTACACATATTTGGGCTATTACAAGGGTTCTTTTTTTAAGATAAAGGGATATTTGTTACCAAAGACAACACCAATCCAATGTTTCATCACTAGTATAATCAAAATGTAGCTCTTTCTGGTTTAGAGTTGACCAGTGCCAACAACTATGAGAGATATTCAGGATTTTCAATGCAAATTCAGTAGCAAAGACAGATTTTTTTAGCAATTAAATAAATTTACTGAGAATTTCACATCTGCTCCAAGCAGGCTCTGTACTGAACTTCATTGAAGTGAATCCACTTCAACTAGAGGGTAGAGGATTAGCAGCTGATCTAAAACAAAGCTCTAAGGTAATGATCCAAGACCATTCTGATCCATGTGGGCTGACCTGAAGTTTGATGTACAGCTGCAGTAAGGTCTGTTATTTTCTCCAGAAGACCATACCTACATATTAAGTTCTAAAACTCCGTGGTGATTTGAAAAGCATTACTTCTGTTACAGTCAACAAAAACATCCTCAGCACAGATATTCACAAATACATACACCAAAAGCAACAGGTAAAGGACATATGCCCCAAACATCCTGTACCAAAAACTGGTCATTTTCCAGAAATTACATGTATTAATAATTTTATGTGCAATAAATTCACCAATAATTCTTTTATGAATAAGCATATGCTTCCTGGAGAATATCAAATTATTTTAACACTACAACATTATGGCACTGCTGTGTCTGTATCACAATTTTTAGTATTTTTTTTCTCTTAATGCCTTGTTTTTCACTTTGAGAACTATGTTCATTTAGGTGTTAAAAAGTTAATTTAGATGTGTACATTTTGATGCCTAACACTATACTGACCTTTTTTTCTCAGAATTTTACCATTTCTTTATAAAATAAAAGACTGACATTAATGACATCCTTAAAAGCACTTGCATTTAAAATATCCCAAGTAAGCTTCAAAATTTGAACCTGAAAAGCTAAGTGGGTTGAGGAACAAAGGATTTCCCAGTTCAGTTATTGCACAACCAGTTTAAGATATCACCTGCATGCTGGTTAGCTTACAGCAATAACATACTTTAATTTCAGAAAAGTTAAGCAGAAAGCTGAAATCACCAGCTTGTGGAAGCAACTACAGCGAGTTGCTTTTACATGGGAGTCCTACCTTTTGCTCATACAGATACAAATGCCCTATGGTTATGCACTCAAATCTCTGAACACTGAACTTCTAACTACCGCAATTAAAAAAAAAAAAAAAAAAAGTTTTTTTCTCTGTCATGGGGCGAAAGTGAAAGTAAAACCGGTCTTTTTTCCTACCCTGCGGGGTCCCCGGTGGTCACGTGGGAGCCCGTCAGTTGCGCACGTGGGACCAGCGGCAGCGACAGCCACAGCAGCAGCGATGGCTGGGCAGCCCCGTGGAGCAGTGGGGGCTGCGCGGGGACGGGCTGGCTGCCCGTGCCACCGTCCTGGATGCCCTCAGCCGGGCCGTGTTGCGCCGCGCCCACACCGCCGCCACCTTCTCCAGAGACGGGGGGGTGGCAGTGGGGGAGCAGCAGCGCCAGCGGCGTGGAGCAGTGAGCGCCATCAGCGCCGGCCGCTTGGCCCGTGTGCCCGCCACCTGCTCAGCATATGTGTCCCTCGGAGCGGCGGCCAGTCCAGGAGCATGTGGCGCGGCGGCCGCCATTAGCGGAAAATGCCCCCCCGGCGTGCATGTCGTTTCCAGGCAGTGCGGCGTTTCCCATGAACGGTTGCGCGCACAGGGCGGGCCCCCAGGGTGCTGACCAATCACGGCAAAGGCCGGCCCCTGGGGCCCATCTACGAATGCGCTGATCGGGATCCCTTATAAAAAGGGAAGAGTGAGCGCCATTTTCTCTCTTCGGCTTCAGAGACCCTGGGGGTAACATCGCTCTTCGCTGCTGCGCCGGAACTAGCGTCCACGTGGAGGATGGTTCAGCAATTCCGCCGCGGCAGCTTGGTGTGGTATTTCCTGGGAGGGGGAAGCTGTTTTTCTTTTACTTTGAGGTCACGATTTTCTCGTGATTATTCTTTTTTTTCAGAGGAGTGGATTTTTCTCTATCTCTCTGAATCGCATTCTTTCTCGTGAATTCCTGGGGGGGGCGGACTTCTTCCTCGGGGTCGTTTTTTTTTCCTTGTGGTTTTTTTTTTCTTTCCCCGGGGGCGGGTGGTCTGGCGATTGTCTGCAGCTATTGCCCAGGTTTAAAGACCACATTTCTTCCATCAGCACTGAAAAATCCCTTCCTGGGGCTATAGGGAAGGGGAGTTGTTTTGAGTGTTTTTCTTCAGAAAAGCTGAGTGGAGGCTCATGCTGCTGTGGGTTCTCAGATTGGCCGCGGGCCTTCTCTAATCATCCCAGCGTCTCTCTGGGAGCCCCAGAAAGAGACCAGCACTACTCCGAAGCTTTCTCACCCCAACACAGGCACGGGGACAGCTTGATTTGTCTGTTTTTTTGCACTTTATTGTCGGTTTTTCTGTGTGTGTGAAATAAACTGTGATATTTGTGTGTTTTCTTTCTTTTGGGGTGTGTCTATGGCTTCTCTCGGACATCTCTTGTCAAAAATCGCTAAATTTGTGGTAAAACCACGACACTCTCTCCCTTTAAATACACATCTGAATTCTAGATCATTTTGATGTGTACGATTCAATAAAAGACTTGCATTTTCTTCCAGAAGATCATATCTGCATTTTGAGGGCTGCAGCTTTCAATAACATCTGCCTTTTTTTTTTTTCCCCCCAACACAAAGTTCATGCCATTCCTCCTGCTTCAAAGAAATGAAGAAAATAATATGGGGTGAAAGTTCATTATCTCTAACATCTTCAAACATCTGCATTCATCATGACTGTTTTACAAGTTCATTAGCGTACACACCATCTTTTTCTTCATCTTTGTCTCTTGTTCTCTGGAAAGACCTCAAGGGCAGAATAGCTTTAGGTCAAGATTGTAACTACACCAACATATTACGTATGGTACACATAACAAATATGAACTACTCAAGTATAGACACATCTAAATGTATACAGAACCACAGAATCACAGA
>VYZS01055527.1:12025-39396 GCA_013400695.1 Neodrepanis coruscans
TACAAGGAGACATCACAACCGTAGCTCTAGCATGTGCACATGGATGCAGTTTCAGGTAGAAATCACACAGCTACTGTGGGACCTGATACACATGTGCAGCCTAGCAAGGGAGTGCATGCATTTCAGGTCATGTGCCAGTGCTCATGTAGCTGGTATATATTCAGTGAAGGGAAAAGGAGACAGCCAAAACATTTTAAGTGTTGCTTTCATACTCTATATAGTTATGCTGCATCATGTCTTGCTTTAGTATTTCTCCCCTACTGAACTCCTGCAAATAAACACTCAAAAGGAAAGGGCATCTTTTCTACTTCAATCAACGTAAGGAAACATTTCAACTACAATTTTGAGAGTCTCATCAAGCCTTTGAACAAAATTGAGCCTAGACTTGATAGCACTTTGAAATGCAAAAGGCCTGTTAAAATTTTGCTGATCACAAAAGCATTGAAAGGCCAAAAAAACTCTTAAAAATTTTACTTACAGTTCACATTTACTTCAAGGTATTAGAGGAAGTTATAGATTAGTATACCCTGCTGTTATAAAATACATATTTATGAAGTTTGGATGAATGATTCACTGTGCCCATGTACTGCTTTGCTCCTGAAAGGATATTTGCAATCAGATTCATTTGTTACTTGAAACTACTAAATCAACACATTTGTGATTAAAATTTTTATTTTTGGCTTGCTTGTGACTTGATATTGTAATTGTAATGATAGGTCAGGTAAATCATGTGCTGCCATTTCCTTGCTCTGATCTGATTGGTAAAAGAACTTTTCTAAAAAAAACCTGCCATGTAGGAAGGCAGAATATTCAGTTTATATGAAATGTTTGTGCATGCGATTTTGAAATAAGTTCCTCACAAACATTTCTGACAGTGTGACCTGATCATACGAGTATTTGAACAAAATAATTATACACCAACAGCAATCATGTCAATGCAAAATGTAAACAAATATTTAGAAAAAAGATTTTAGCCCCCTATAGTGTCTCAATTTGAAATTTAGAGAATTTAGAGAGAAACAAGGGTATTTTTTCAATCATTTTCTTTGTAACAAGACTAGAAGCCAGCTTCTATTCTGCTCTGACAGAACTATCTCCTCAGTATTTTTCAAAGAAATACAGTGCTTGTATCTGTATGTGCCTTATTTCAGAAAAATGAATAAATTTTTCTTTATTATACTTATGATGGGTCTAAAAGTATGACTTACCACAGGCATTTCACAAGGAGGAAAAGGGCCATTAATAGCATCCCTTCAATATAAAAAATTAAGCCAGAACTGCAGATGACTTTTTTTCCTCTCATTGCTAAAACTAAAGGAATAAACTCCTATTGATGATAATTGACTAACTTAACAACATTGCTTCAATTTTATTGCCCAAAGGAATTATTTTCTGTGTTTAAGCAGTGCCCTTGTGCAGGTTCTGCTTTGTCTTTTCTGTTTGTGCCTTTTTCCTTTCCTTGGCTGTGATTCTGTCAGCTGGTTACAGGTCCTTGGAAGCATGGACGTTCAGCTTTCCAAAGAGAGGAACACATTCTAAGATGGAGAATGGGTGGTTGGCAGATGAGACACCCAGCTGGGGCTCAGCTGTTCTGGTTTCCAGCCCCACCTCAATTCTCTATGTTAATTTAGGCATATCGCTTACAGTTTTATTTACTTTTCTTTCCCTCTGTAAAACAATCACAATAATGCTTTCCTATTCTTTTGGGAGGACAACCTGATGTTAGTGTGGTGGTTCTCTAAGTGATACAGAGGGGACCATGGAATGGATCCAGATGATAAACACAAACAAAACCTTCTGCAGATATCACTGTGTGACTCAGAGACAGGCAAGTGTTACATTGTCTGAGTGTCATACCATCAATTTCTGAATGTCAGACTGTCAATATTGCACAAAACAAGAATTTCAGAGTGTTTTAGAGTGCAATACATTTTTCTAGAAACTTAAAAATATTTTTACATAATCTCCCTTTTTACTAGCTGAAATTGCAATAAAAGCTACTTAAATATGAAGGCTTGTGCTCTAGTTGTGCAACAAAGGCAGGATAGATGATACAAAAGACATTTCTCTGTTTTGTAACTCTTGCAAATTGTTCTTCTGTCTTTGAATGACAAATATCCATTAGGAATTTTCAAGCGGAAAATCAGCCTCCCGCAGGTGACCCAGACTTGAAGTACAGCAGAGAAATCTCTCTACAGGTGGAAGAACACATTGAAAAACCTTTGCAAAGGGTAGTAAAGTGGTTGTCCTCCTCAAGGTTCTCCAAATTGCTGTGGCAAGGATGAGAAAGCAGCTTTTTTTGCACCCTCTGGGGATAATGTCCTTCTCTTCAATGGTCACCTAGCTAAGAATGTTAAACAGAACATGATGTGCTGGTCCTGTCATGTGAAATATCACAAAGCACTAGGCTATTCTCGTGAAAACTGGCTTCAGCTGTATACCTGAAATAAATGTATTTGACAGAATAAAAACAATTAAAATGCTAGGGTTTTTTTTTAAAAAAAAACAAACAATGATGGTAAGAGCTTCTTTATATTGGGCTATGAGGGTGGCAATAACATTACTGATAGTAGGTTGCCTTTTTCATAACAGGTTCATGAGATAGTTTACTATTGGAAAGTGATACTATGTTTGGAATCAAGGGTATGCATGTCTTTACCCTTATGACTTTGATCACTTTACAGAAATACATAGATATATATATATGTATATATATGTGTGTATATACATATGTATCATATCATATATAGATACAGATATAGATATAGATGATATATATGATGTGCATGTATATGTCTATATGTGTGAAGGTGACATGCGTATTTGGTGATTAAAATAGAAATCTAGACTCTCTCATGTATGCTGGTTTTCATGGATTTCCTCATAGGAAAAGAGCCAGTATACATCTGGCTTGTAAATATAGTATATTTGTCTACTTTTGCATGCGTGTGTGCACTTGCATGTGGAATATATAAAAATAATCACCTTCAGATTCATTCATATATATGTGTGGGAACCAACCCCAGATGTTCACCCCTTAAGCCCTTAGACTGCATGTACCCACTCATGCTTGTTGGAGAAAGGACGATGATGATCTTTATCATTGATTATGTTTGTTACAATGTCAAAGTACTGCCAGCAGTTCAAGTGGAGATATGAGTAAATCTGGCAGAGCATAGTCTAAAATTAGTTCTTTCTACATGTATTTGTCCTAGTTTTTTTGTTCGTTTGTCTTTGCAACAATCCCAGCCACACATATTTTGTCCATGTATCATGTAACCACCGTGGTTTTGCAGGCCGAACACATTTTCTTTGGTGAGGTGGACGATTAGCAGTCCACAGTTTTTTTCACTTTCATAGATGGTACTAGGCAAGTACTTCTATTTTTTAATAAATTTAAGGATGTTTACTGTGTTAGTACAAAAAAATATGTCACCCTCAATGAACTCTAAAACTCCACTTCCATATTTAGTGACTTACTTTGACCAAAATAAAGGCTCTGAAGGAGGTTGGCTGTCAGTCCATCAGAAGTACAACAGAAAGATTCATGTCAGACCCTTGAATGTAATTACATCATTCTTGCCCATCTGTACTTCTGGGCATATGTTTGCTTTTCCTCTACTGGTGAAAGATAATTTCAAAAGGATATTATTGCTTCTTCCAGTAACTGCAAATCTTACTGTTTTCAGATTATTTTGAACAAGAAAAATGTCTGCTTCTTTGACTGTATATCCTCTATTAATCTGCAGACTACTGGCTCAAAAATCATGGATCAGATTTAAAAAGTAATATATTTAAGATGGGAGAAAAGGAAAGATCGCATTGGCTTTTAATTTGCCTTGACATTATTTTATTTCACAAGGAAAAATTCCTATTTACAAGAACATCAACCCCATCATTACCTGTATGGGCATACACTCACACCCATAGATATATGCAAGCCTTTCATGTTCATGGTTGGCGGAGAGTCCAAATAAACAGCAAGGCTGTCTACAGTCTTGCACAATTAAGGACTAAACCTTCATAGTTAAATTTGGTTTTGTAAGTGGATTTAAAAAACCCCAAATGGTTACAGAGTAAGTATATTTCCTAGTGCCTGTACAATGAGAAGTTAGTACCTCCTCTCTAGTAGTTATGCTTGTAGTCTCAATAACCCCAAAAGAATTCTTGAGACTCTTTCTGCAGAATTCTGCTCACCAGATACATTACCACAGCTCTTTGGCTTCTGTGTGCAATATCTAAATAACCTCCAGAGAGTCCACATATCTAGTGGGTTGCTGTCTACTGACCTTCAAGAGAAGCTTGATTTCTCCTTGCTCATATGATACAGAAAAATGTTGGTATGGAACTTTAAGTGGTATGTTTCAATTTCACACATTTCAGAGTCAATAAAGTATGATAAAGTCCTGTAAAGTTAATGAAATAATCTAGGGTAAAATGAGGCAAATTGTCTGCCCCAGGAAGATTTGCAGGGAAAAAAATCAAAATTTAATGAATATAATTTACATGCCAGTACAGTAATAAAAGAATAATAGAGACAGGCAAAGTGTTTTTATTAAGGATAAATTTTAGAATTTTAATCTGATTGGAAACACAGATCACCTGGATTTATTGTAAGGTTGTTTTAACAAGTAGCACAAAAATGAAATTGACAAGGAAATGTATTGCTAAGAAAATTGGTGGGTCATATTTGTGCATGCATTATTTCCCTCTGTTGTACAACTGAAATTGATTTGCAGAGAACCTATGAATTCTATGCCACTTATTTATTCTTTTGGTCAATGTAAATTTGATTGTTACATTAATACATTCGTATTCCCCAAACCATTTAAGTGTGTGCTAGCTTAGTGAGATAAAGAATGTACTTAATTACTTCAGTGTATAGCAAGGGTTATAACTTATGCTAAAGTTTAAAACTATGCAAATGTTTCATTGCATTAAGAAATGGGTACCAAAAGGTCATGTGTGTTTGTGGTGCTTCCTTTACTTAATAACAAATTTCAATTGTTACTGATTTGTTCGTTGTGAATAACAAATCATCACTGTGAGAAAGTAAACAGCCTCATTTTTCTACAATTAGAATAGAGTTAACTGTGTAGGCTGGCTAAATTTGCAGGCAGGTGAATTAATAATAGCATGATACCCAGATTCTTGTCCTTATGCCTTCTGTATTCAGGAACTGAGTGTCTCTAGTCTGTTCATTCCTGCTTCTGAGAGGGTCTCTTTCTACTATTTCACACAAGCTCTTCCCACACATTAAAACATTTTCTATTAAGATTCAAGGTCCAAAAGAGTGCAAAATGTCAGCAAATAAGAAGATTGCTGTATGTCTGGTATAAATGCAACAAGGAAAATTTGCCACTGTCTAGCCAGGTAACAGTTTGGACCTTGGTTTCATTTTATCTGGGTACTAACCAGAAAGTCATACCATACATGATTGATTCAGATTAGTTTTGCACAACAATTCAAAATTTTTATCTGTATAATAATATACCAATTTATATAACAAAATATAACAAAGACCGAGTTTTTCTTATGTGCTTGCTCTAGATGTAGTGGTACTAAAAATTATTTTAAAGGTGAACTTATTCATGGACATGAATACGTAGAATGCTAGTTCTTTATTTTAAAATACATTTTTACCACTGCAGAGGCACAATAATGCTGAACTGGTCATAATTTATCTCTCTGTCAGGTCTCTGTCAAGATAGCTTTTGCATTCGGAGGCACAAGCAGCAGTTTTTTTTTCATTTAGTTTTTTTCTTTTTTTAATTTCCCCTGTGGCCTATTAAGTATATGCTGCTGTACACAGCCTGCTTAACTCAGCAGTCAGTCCAACAGCTGATGGATGCTCGAGCAGTTTGCTTAAAGCAAAAACAGAAATGAGGATGGATTACAAGCCAAACAAAATTAACCCGCTTGCCTCACACTCTGCAGCCCATTACATGTATTCACCCTCCGTTGTAAATTGCTCAGCGCTAAGGAAGGGCATGTGTGGGAAGTCTGATTTTGGGATCCCCTGGAGCCAGGGGTGGGTTGGCAGCCCAGGGTCCCACAGAGAAGGCCAATACTTTTTAGCATCACGGGCAGCATTTCATCCCATGGCTCCACCCCACCGGGGTGCAGTTGGCCAGATGCGATTGGCACGATCCAATCCAGAATAGGTATTTTTTTCTTCACTACCTGTTGCGATCATCACTATGGGCTTAAATCATGGCTTCCACCAATAAAACATGTTTTGGAGGGCTGAGGAGGAGCTCCTGTCCCTCTGAGTCTTTTTTATCAAGACTTCATGTTTATTTTCAAAACCAGAAGGTTGGAAATTTGGGGTTAAGGGACACTGGACCTGCTGAGCATGAAGTTTGCATGAAGACTCCACCTGCATTAGAAATATCAAGCTTTATAAGTCTGTTGGCACTGTCAGCAAGGAGTGTTTCTTTTTGTGACAGTATGATGATACTTAGGTGTTGCCATGGATTATACTCTTGCATTTCAAAATAACAGGGACTACATGGAGAAATTTGGCCTTACAGTGTTTTGCCCAAGATATTGCCAATAAACTGTAGCAGTACAAAGTTCATAGCTCAGAGGAACTAGCCTGTGGTCTCACAGCTTTTTGAAAAAGAGATCTTATTATATCTTAGACAGCAAAGCTACAAGGTTGTACAGTACATACTTCCTAGCTTTTTTTTGTCTCTGTTTTGTTTTTTTTAACCCTCCTGTCACATTAACCTTGACTAATGACCACAGATATGCACCAAATTGGACACAATGCCATTTGAAGAGGATAAACATATTTCTTATGTAAGAGCAGCTCTCCTTTTGTGGGTCTAGAATTCAGGTTTCACTTTTACATCCTCCACTTCCACCCCTGCAGGCTTTGATGTTGCCAGTAGCAGACTGTTCCTGGCCACTTCCAACAGGAGAAGGAGGAGAAGAAGGAATGCTTCCAGCTCACTCTTTCCCCTCGTGGCAGCAGAAGCTTCTCATTGATTTAACTGTTAAATAATTCAGAGGCAACAACCATCTGCTGAAGATGATGTCCTGTTTCATGCTTCCCCAGGAAAAAGGCAGCAATCCAGAAAGAAACATCACATGTGACTTGCTGACTTTCTCACATAAAGACTACTTAACAATTAAGGTAATTTCCTCCTACATTTTCTTTCCTTTAAGCTGGAACTTGCTAATTCAGACTTTGGTACATCACAGAATAGTTATAAGTGGGGGACAGTGGTCTTCCCGTAAACCAGCTTCTAGAAAAAAGAAGTCTAAAGATCAAAAAAGGTTCAGTTCCATAAGCATTCTTGAGAGTCTAATGGTAATAAAAAAAGCAAATGTGAGAGATTCAGTTTCAGGAACTTTCAGATACCCTACTGCATATGTGCACTTCAGATGCAATAATTTTTCCACATGCCTAGTAACACAGTTCTATGTCAAATTTAAGCCATTTTGACATCTGATTCACTCTACGACAATTAGAAAGCAGCTTTTAATTGATGATTGATCAATTGATCATTGATTAATGATCAAAAAATTCATAGAATAATACCAGTTCACACTCAGATTAATTACTTTAGTTTAGTAATTCTGCATTCTTTAAAACTGAAGAATGTGTGAAAAAAATGATTTCTCGTGTCCTTTAGGGCTAATAATAGGCATCTGTAAAATGTGATACGCACACATGTAAAATGTGTCTGTGCCTCTGATTTTGAAGTTACTTTCTATTTGGATTTGGCAAGATCATTACTTTATTAGGAGATGAACCTATGTCAGGACTCTCTTCTCTTTCTGTCACTCCAAATCTGAATAGATACGTCAGGTCATTTTTCCCATTCTGGTGTGTGTAGGAATTTTCTCAGCATCAATTCAATTTTGAAAGACTGGAAGAGGGAAGAAACTTCACTTGTGTTCAAATACATTTTTCAGTAATGAGAAGAGAGAGACAAGGGGAACTATGTGCAAAAAATATAACAAGAAGACAAATTAAAAAAATTACTGTCATCAGATAACATTTTATAATTTATAGATTAGGTAATGTATTTATTGCTCACTGGACTGTTAGTCACAGAGCACTTGGGGTCACTGGTGGGGAACCACTGCTTTTTCCAAGTCTCAGCAATCCCAAAATACTGTCTTTTAGTCAGGATTCACCTCACTTGAATAAATTTTTTTAATGGGAAAGTTATCAAACCTTATATTGTTGCATGCCATCTGTAGTTAATGGGGAGAGACAGACACTTTTAGAAAGCAACTTATCACATCCTATAACCAAGGGGTCAATATAGAGGAGCTCAGTTTCATTCAAGAGTTTCCTGTCTCTCTATGTTGGTGAATTTCCAGAACATGTGTGACTGTCTTAACTAGATTACTCAATTTTAGAATTATAGCATTATGTAGAGTAATCCTACTTGCTTCCAGATCCATGTATTACATGCAAGTCAAGAGACTGAAAAGAGGGGGGCACAAGAACTATTGAGGCACTAAACTTCAAACTGATTCTTTCAGTCTTCCTTGTAAATTAAATTCGGATTTTCTCAGAGTTTCAGTGTTACAGTGTATACATGCTTAAACAGATAAAATTAAATTCACATTACTGCTTTCTTTACTGTTGTGGGCTGCTCCTCCTGGCATGTGGTAGTGTCCATTCAGGTTTCTAGACCATTAAATTTGAGCCTTCCCTCATGGCACTTCCTCTGAAAGCTCAGGTGTTATCACCCTACCTTTAAACTAGCTTTCCTTTACTCTGTCCCATGATCCAATGGAATTTCTCTATTTTAAAAAGTTTTCATATTTATTTCCCACTTTGGTATTGGCTTCTCTCAATGGACTGCAGTTTCTTTCAGGGTGTATTCACTTTTTGCAGCAGAGGGTCCGCCATGGGCTGCATGGATATCTGCTACTCTGTTGTCTTCCATGGGCTGCAGGGAGACAACCTGCATTACCATAGTCTTTTCCATGGACTGCAGGGGAATCTCTGCTCCGGAACCTGGAATACCTCCTCCCTTTCCTTCTTTGCTGACCTTGGTGCCTGCAGAGTTGTTTCTTTCATTTTCTCAGTCCTCTCTCTCACAACTGCTCCATAGCAATTTTACTCTTTCTTAAATTAGTTACCACAGAGGTGCTACCAGCACCTTTGATGGGCTCAGCTTTGGCCAGCACAGAATCACAGAATATGCCAAATTGGAAGGGACTCACAAGGATCATTAAGTCCAACTCCTGGCCCTGCTCAGGGCCATCCCCAAGAGTCACATCATGTGCCTGAGAGTATCATCCAAATGCTTCTTGAACTCTGTCAGGCTTGGTGCTGTGACCACTTACCTGCGGAGCCTGTTTCAGTGCCCAAACACACTCTGGTAAAACACACTCTGACACAACTTTAGCCCATTGCTTCGGGTCCTGTCACTGGTCACGGTGAGTCTGTCTTGGAAATTCCTGGAACTGGTTCTGTCTGACAGGGGAAGCCACTTCTTTCTTTTTCACAGAATCCACTCCTGCAAGTCTCCTCCACCCTCCTCCCCTGCCAACATCAGGACAGGTAAATGAAATATATCTTCTAATATTATAAGGCTCTTGTGCTGGTATACCTGGTATAACAGCAGCTGATGTAAGATGTTAGATGGAAGTATTTTTCTGTATTAGAATAAGGATTGATTGTACCAGTTCTCACACTGTATGCTGAAGAATATAGGAGATGATTTAGTATATGTTTTGAGAAACTTAAATGCTAATGATGCCTACTGATTATTTTGAGTATACAAAATTGTTTTCAACAGGCCTGAATAAGCATTGTAAAATGATTTATTGCCTTCTGTCTGCACAAAAAATGTTATCTCTCTTCTCTGGAAATCACCACAGTCCTTTTGAATGTCAGAAATTTCCACAAATAAACTTTGAGAAAGTGGTAAGTTTTACTCCTCACCAGATAATGCTCTGGACTATGATATGGTAGTACTGGCAGATATGAGCTGATGTCCATGTGTAACCACACCTTTACCTTCCCCTCATGATGAGGACTTGCAGTTCAGTTGTAACAAACCTTAAGTTCAAAGTAGGCATCATCAGCTTATTTCTATAGTGTATCTAAGCATGAGCTTGAACAAAGTTGTTATTTGTGTCAAACCACTTCTAAGATCTTTTACAAGACAAAGGTGTCTTCTATATTTTTTTGTCTGACCTTTTGAAAAAACACAAATTTAAATACAAGATGGGTTATAACACAGCTGATGAATAGCAGTGCTGGTTCTGATTTCAGCATCTCCTGGATTATTCATAATTTTTGTATCCCTTGTCTGTCTGCAGATACCAATTACTTTCTTGCCAGTCATGTGAATGTAGCATATTAGTGATTTGAATGTAACGATAAGTTAAGTGTTTTGTGTTTCCCTGAGAATATTTTTAGTCAAAATTTGTCACTTAGTAACCTAGGAATTGATATTTTTGTTGTTTTATTTTTTTTTCCTTGGGTATGATTACCTATATCCTTATCACTCCATGAAGTCCCATCTGCTAAACCTTTTACATACTATAAATATTTACTGCTTCCTCAAATCTGCAATCTAGTAGTGATTTGTTGTAAACAGAAATGACACATTTTGAAGTGTGATGCCCTGTGAACTCATTGAAACGAAGTGCATTTGAGGTTAGCACAAAATGTTGTATACCTTCCTGCTGAAGCATCTTGCATGATTCCCATATTTGCAAATCCTTTCACTAGTAATAAAATCATGGGAGTTTCCTTTACACAATTCATACCTACTAACTCAAGTCCTTTTTTACATCTTAAGGTCTCATTACAATTTATAACTAAATCTAACCATATAAAATGATCTTTTCTCCCACTGTTTCCTGCTCTGTGTGTTTTGATGTATTATGTAGCCTAATCTCCTTCTGGGAAGATTGTGCCAACTGTCTGTATGTCAGAAGTAGAAAGATCATGACTCAATGCAAGACACTTATATACAGAGGATGTGTGTTCAGTATGAGAAAGGGTAGCAGAACTTGACTTGTTATAGCAAAAACTAGAGAAAAAAACCCAAACAAACACAGACAAACTAACTTGGAGTTTTATTCCTACATATTACAGTATAGAAACCAGAAATTTCTTTTTAAAAGAAAGCTTAGAAAGCACAAATTTTCTGTAGTAGCACTTAATATCCTAGTCTGAGGTGGAGAAATCATTGAATAGCATCTCATAATATCACTCAAGGCTCTGTGTATAGAGCCATGGCTAGAACCACAAAATAATGCAAGAGGAAAGAGGAGCTAATCAATGTTTTATAGCAAAGACTGTCAATTTAAAAACCAACTTATTTACCTTAGAAGTGTTATAGTTGTCCAGATGAAGATATAAGGATATACAACTGAAATTTAAGAAATTACTGAAAAAATACAACAAATAAAGCTTTCCAAATTAAGAATGCAGTCAATATTATCTCATTTACTGAGCACCAGAAGTACAGAAGCTAAAAAAACTTCTCAGCTTCCATGGAAATAAAATAACGCTCTATTAGAAATGTCTCTGAAAAACAAGGACTCGTGGAAGAAACATTTTCTTTTTGTGGGATTTATAACCCCTTTAGAGAATGCTGTAAAAGGAATCTGCTATGATTTTTTTATAGATCATTAGGTCCAAACTAGCTCTGATATTTTTACAGAAAGAGGATACAGCAGTTGAATGGAAGTTGAGGTTTGCTCGCCAGAAAAATCAAAATACTGGGAGAAAGGAGAGGAGATTCCTAAATATGTCTTGTAGAGAATATGTACCTTACAATTTAATGAGAGTCAATCTGAAATTGATTTGGTTTAGTTTCTACTGTCTATAGAGTTTGATGAATATTACTGGAAAATACAAACTGCAAACTACATATTTGGCTATTGTGAATGAAAACATGGAATGAAGTACATGTAGGTGCAAAGGTGCCTCAGGATACCTTGTGTGATCAAAAATGATGTATTGAAAGTCAAAAAGGGGACTCAAGAAGAAGACAAAACTTTAAGAAGAAGTCAAGAGGAGGATAGAAGTAAAAAAAAGCAATTATTTTAATTAATTTAATTATTTCACTTCCTTAAATATAAAATTGAAGGTAAACTGTTACCCTTTCAATCCTGCAAAGCATCTGCTTTCCTACTCTTCACAGGAAGTTTTCTGACCAGAACTGAATTATTTCAGGTGCACATGAAATTTCGGTTTTTAAGCAAATGTTTTTGTGGAGAGATGAAGCTTTATTCCTAGATTTTTCCCTTTTCCACAAGATTTGTCAATCTTTGATAAGGAAACAGCACTATTCCCCATATCCTGAAAGATGATACATTGCTCTCTTTATTAATTAAGAGAGGTGGAAACTGAAAGATCTTTTAGAGGGTCTCTGGTTGGTCACAGCATATAATTTTCTATGCCACAGCTACTTTTGGTGTCAGGAATCAATGAGTATTTAATCATTGGTACTAGTGTTAGAGAAGGCTATAGAACTAGATAGAAACGTTTATTTGCACTTGTGAAATTACAGTTTATGTACATTAAAGTTGCTTTAAAATTATGTAATAATTGTATAGCTATGGGATATTTTAATTCCTTATGGGATGTATTAAAAAGACATAATTTTTGTTTTAAATTCAAAGGTATAGCTCCAAAGTTATTTTTTAATATAAAACTGTCTATCATGTTTTCATAATCTGCAGTGACAAATAAAATACATCTTCCAGGTCAATCAGGCATGCAACTGTGTAAAAATTAGAACATATTATTCTTTATTATTGCTTGTCTGTATAAACTGTGTGCTCAAAGAGACCAAATTTATACTTAGCCTGCACTACTCTGTCACTCAAAATATGTGAATGAGATGCATGCAGTTTTTTTTCGTCATGTGGTGTTCTTGTAATTACTAAGGAATTTGCTTACTTTTTTCATATTTGAATGAATAAGCACTTATGTTCAGATTTCTGTATTTCACTGACATGTCACTAATATGGGTAATGCATTTGCGTCTTCATAATAATCTGTATTTAAGTGGTAGATATTTTGTAATATTAATCTACTTCCTTTAGATAAGAAACCTTACAATGTATATTGTATATATATGTACATATATACATATGCATTGTATATATATGTATATATATGTTATATTGTAGAAAAAGGCAGGACAGACCTGTAACTGGGCTGAGGGAGCTATGACCATGCTAGCATTCTGCTTATGAGCAGGTTATTGTGACAGGGAATAGAAAAATGTTTGCATTTAAACCCTTCCTGTTTTATTGACAGAAGGATGGTTCACAGCTCTCAAAACCGTCATGATGAGGCTTGCAGCTCTAGATTGAAAAACATCAGAGTTTTTTTACATTTAGATGATTTCCTAATTCTTGATGAGATTTCATTTGCATAAAAATTCTGAAGAACAATCTAAATGATTTGTTATCAAATATATCCAGTTGCATCCTGTCAACTTGAATTTTGTGCTGCCACACCAAGGTGAAATCATCAGCCCCATCAACCCTACAGTTAGGCATGAATGCAAAGATCAGAAGCTTCGGTTTTCTACAGGAGGCCAAGAATGCACATGGACACAGTGCACAATTGAGGCACTACCTCTGATAATAAACCTGCCAGTAAGCACTACTTAGCCAACAAAGTCAATGACAAAGGCAATAGCAATTTGTGCTTTAGAATTCAGAGGATCACCACATGGCTGGATGATATTTCTCTCCTAGATATCCAAATATTTATGTTGTAAGTAAGAATTTCAGGATTTTTGTTTTGTTTCCACTTAGTGCATACTTAACATCATTAAAAATACTATAAATAAGTGATTTGCCTTTAAATAGAAATAAATGGAGTTGATAGCTGACACTCAGGAGCTCTGCTAAGGGTGTAGCTTTATGAAAAACACTTTTCTAGCCTGTATATTTTTGATAATTATGGTTATGCTCCTACAGTTTTACATCACTTAATTCTAAACAGAAAGTTATTAATGAAAAATATGAACTGCAAGATTATATTTCAAATTTTCCATTTCAAATAACCCATTTGTTAAAAAGAAAAATAATCTACCCCATGAGAAAATGGTGAATTTCTGCAGATGTGAAATGTTTCACTGGAATAAATCCTAAACTCTTTATAACAGTATATTTATTTATACTCCCCAAGGAGAGCAGCACATTATGGGACCTTTTTGTTAATGTTTCAAGTGATACCAACTGTTTGTTTATATCCATTTTTTTCAGTAGATACTTTCTACAGTATCTTCTTAATCAGTATCCACATATCCCAGTGGATTCAACACTTCTCTCAAGTGAGTTCCCTGTTATAGAAAATTCTGTTTATTTTTATCATTACAATAGCCAGGAAATTAATGGAATTCAGATCTCCTATGTTCATCTTTGAAGCCTACAATACTAACTTACTAACAGTACTTACAATACTAACATACTCTATAATAATACAAGAAATACAAGATATTTATCAACCTCTGAAATCTCTTTCTAGCAACTAAGCTCTAATATTAAAAAATGTAGCAAAATGAATTTGTTTCATGTCGGTGCTTCCATAATACTATTGCTTTTCTGAGCACTTGTGCATCTTGCACAGACTGGGCCTTAAGTTCCCATTGCATTCTGTGTCTGTCTTTATTGTTATCTGATGCTGAGCCCCACAGACAAAAATGCCCTTTCCTTCAAAGAAAAAGAACTCTAAGGACTTGGATGACAGGCCAAAACCTGCTGTCAAATTATTCCTTCATACTTCATCTTTATTATAGATGCACATAGTGCAGATTAAGTCTTAGCTCTGGATTTGCCTTGGAGTCCTAGTGTAGGTCCAAGTGCCTGTTCATGGAGTAGGTCATTCTGATCAGGTCATGTACAAATGAAGCAAAGTATGCACAGATTTATCCTGGAGCACCTATCCTGTCCCAGGGTTTTCCTAAGACAAATACACATCTTTTAAGCTGAAAATCAGTTCCAGCAAAAAGGTAATAATACAGATGGAAAATGGCTGGAAGATACTGATACACTCTTATGCCTGCTTTTAATGTTTGTGCAGACAAGGTCATCTTGTGAGTACAGTAAGTGCTTCAAAACATATTTCAGTATAAAGATCTTGACATTCAGCACTCCTTCCTCTATGGGACAGGGCCAGATAAGAGAATTTTGCTCTGATTCCTTAGCTTCAGAGAGTGATGGTCATTCTTCATAAAGCACTCTAGGTTTGATTTAGCTGCTTAGAAAGCTCTCATGAGATCTCATAATAATTTTAGTGATCCTACTGGAGGTAAATAGTCCATGAGGACTGTTAAACTGATGTTTCTTACTAACAAGAGGTATGCTGGGGAGTTCACACATTGCTGAGTAGTGTTATATTGAGTTTCTGTCTGAGAAGGTGGATACATTTTGGACTGGCTGAAGTTTTCGGGAGGTTAGAAGACCTAATCTCAAATTCAATAAACTTCAGTAATTCGGGTGTCTATCATAGTATGCCAATTTGGCAAACATTATAGCTAGTCCATTTTGTAAACAAAAATAATTTTTTTAAAGGTTAAAAAATACTCATGATAAATACCCTACAAAATTAACTGTTGAGAAGCTGTCCTGACAAAAAACAGCCTGCCCTTTTTAACCAGCTATTCTAGCAAGGGGGAAAGGCTGTGTTTAATTATATAGAAAGTATTTCTTAGTATCTTAGTATCACTGCTTTGATTGTCAATGTAAACATTCATTTCTGTTGCTTGAAATGGACTCTATGCAGCTTTTTATGAATGTGCTTTGAAAGTGAAGCATTGTTGCCATGTGAGTTTATGGAACTCACATGGCAGCTTGAAAGAAGAATTATATGGATTTGAACTGCATGGAGCCCTAATCAGAGTGAACATGATGATTCAGATAATTCCTGATGTTCTCTTACAGAAAATTTGACATTGCATGCATTATTGTACTACTAAATCACCCAGTTACTTCTATTCTTTAAGTACTCATCTGCAGCATAGCAGTTTTCCCTTAAAGCACCTCTGTACACTAAAGCTGACAATTTGGACATGATTGCAATGTACTAGTCTTTAATGCTATAATCGTCATATGGTACTTTGTGCTCCCGTAACAGACCTGCATGATACTAGAAGTGAATAGTGACAATGGATATCACATGGAAACTCAGTTACCCACCTATGCTATGCTGGATGTTGCTCCTACTGAATTCAATGGCAGTGTTTCCAATTATATCAATGTAAGCAGTATTGTGTCTGTCTGTGTGGGAATAAAAATGAGAGGCAAAGAAGAAAGGATCTGCATGAATCACATACAAATTAGCTTCTCAGGGTTTGATTTTAATAAAAGGTTGTTGGGAAAAGGGGAAAAAGGTAAGATTAGGAATGAAATTTAACCATGGTTAAACTATTCTTGCCAATATAATTTCATCACACGAATTTCCTTTTGTAATAAAACAATAGAAACCTTAATAACTGTCCTGCCTGAGGTCTGCATTCCTCTCCTTCCAGAGCATCCGGTTCATCAGCTTAGGGATCATGGGCTTTAGTGTCTGGCTTTGTGAAAAGCTACCTGGTGCATCTATGTTCATGGCTGCTGCTGTGTGAGTTGGACCTGTGATCGACTTCCATCCTGTCACATCAAATGCTGTTGTCTGCCTGCACTGGCTCCACCTGTGGTCCTCATTACTAGAGATCTGCCTGGTTAGCATTTCATCATAAGATACTTCCCTTTCTTCCCCATTCTTTTATAAACTCTCCTTTCCTTAGATTCACAAATCCAGGTACTATCTCGCATACACAATTATTTTGTGTTTTCACACTTTAGTTGCTTTTTTTTTTACTGCAATGCTCTGATGTCTGTTTTTGGCAAATGCCTCCTATCTGGATGAACTGTCATTTTTAATAAAATACCTTTAAGGAATACAAAAGAGCTTACATGTGGGACAGGACCATTTTCAAACCTATAGGTTTCCATACTTACACTAAGATGCTCTCTATAATCTGTGCCAAATTCTTATCTCATGCTAAATTCATGCAAAATGAAATTAAAAAGTGAAAATCAAGTCAGTGTTAGGATTCAAGCCACATTCATGTTTTTGTAACTTTACTTTCAGAATTTCTTAACAGCAAAATTTAATGATGGAAAGTTCAAAAACCAGAGGTGACAGATGAGCACGAATGCAGGAACTCAGAACAGATGAGATTTTAATGAAGAATAAGAAACAATTAAATCACAATACTAATGCATCAAAATGAAAATTGAAACACAAAGACAACAGGCCAAAAGATCAGAAACTCACAAGATTTACATTCTTACCCTCCTAACTGTTTAAGTGTGGCACTTTAGAAAGTTTTAGAGTTTTCAACTATGAAGTATTATTTAAAGCACAAAGCAACAGTTTAATTGTAACTTTGAAATATTGTTAAGGCACTGTAAACTCAAGAACATACTAAATATGAAATGCAGGGTGATTTTTTAAAAGATGATGTAATAGTAGGTGTAATTATTTTATTTCATAATAGATTCCTAAATTTTATTATAAATTTTATATATTCTGCTTAGTGAGTAATTCAAATATTTGACCATCAAAATAAAAATTGGAAAAAGAAAGTAAAGGAGACATGTGAATGATTTATTTTATCTGAACTGTGTAAAGCTTCCATTTTAAAGTAGTAGTGTTAATAATAATGTGGCTTGACAGCATTTTTTGTACTTATTAAGAAAATACAGATTAAAGCAACCTCAGTAAACTCACTACGTTTAGCATCATTTATGCAACGTTATGTTACATTAAAACCAGCTATGTTTCTGTCTTGGTTCAAAACGATGTCAGTGACAGTATTTTCCGGTTTCAGCCCTCTCTTGGTAGCCACCGCCCACTCCCTCACATCCGGACCCGCGCCAACCCTGTGAAGAAGTTGCCCACGCTCCTCGTCCGCATTCCCGCTGCCGATTGCCTGTGACAACGCCACTCCTGGGGCCCGGAGGGAAGCCCCAGCTACCCCTAGTGCCCCAGCCACCCCTTCCAGAGGTCTTGTCTTTCCTGCATCTCCCTCCCGGCCACGGCTGGCACTCTCACCCCACCACACAGCACAGCGCCGCTTATGACTTTCTTTGTGTAGCTTAAATACTCTCTGTCTCCTAGCCGAAATTTTTCACCAGGTGAGATTTTTGTGGGTTTGTTGTTGTTTTTCTTGGGTTTTCCTCGTTTTGTTTGGGGTTTGTTTGTTTGTTTTTTACTGCAGTTTGCCTTTTCACCTAAAGCTGTTTAGTGTGGTATGAAAACAAATTCACACAAAAAAAATTAAACTATTAGAGTTTCTTTATGAAATTAAATTGAAAGAAACATTTATTCAAAAAATCAAATGTGGATTTCGTTGATCAAACTAGAGGCATGCACAAAGGAGTTTCCTGGATATTTGTTTGTGGAGGATTTTGCCTTGTTGCAGGAAAAGCTGTCTATAGGAAAAGATGCAGTTATATAATTTCACTCTGGGATTAAATTGTTACTCTTATTTTTCCTGAATTCCCCGTGATAGCCTTTACTGTTAAAGACAAGTAGAAATGCCAATGAAGGGGTGTTTGCAGTAGTAGGAGAAGTAAATGGTTATTTGGAACATGGTGAACAGTAATGGATGAAGAGCTGTATACACCTTGTAGGTGACACTATGAAGGAGAAAACTGCAAAATGAAACACAAGGAGGGCAGACAACTGGCGATGGGGGGGGCAATGAATGAAAAAAGGAGTGTGAATGTTGGGGGCTCAGGCATGGGTGTCAGAGGAGCTATGAGTAACACTCAGCAAAGCACATCTGAGAACATCCGCTTGCCCTATGAGGCATTCATGGAGCTGGGGACATAGTACTGCTTGGAGGCATGACTGGTGAGGAAACAGAATCTTTCAGGAAACCCCCTTCCCTATTGTGTTTCTTCCTCCAGGAGGTGGGGATGGACAGCATGGACAGGGCCAGGATGAGAAGATGGAGTGGGTTAGCTGGGCCTCTGACAGGGTAAGAGATGAGTTTACCTGTGCAGCCAAAGCCTTAGCAAGAAGCTCTAGAAGAACAGGCTGAGTGACAATTCCCTAAAGTTCTTTGGGTAAAAGTGACACAGTATACATTTTGCCACAGAACAATTGTGAGTTCATGGTAAAGGGGATTTGCCCATGCCTACCTACTTTCAAAGAAAATTCATATATGTGCCACCCATGGCCTGAGGTGCAAGTGGAGGATGGATCTGAGCGGTTCTTCCCCCCTCCCCCTCCTCCCCAATTTTTCCCCCTTCCCCCCTCTCATTCTTTTCTCCTTTCCAGATGACAAGATGTCCCATCTCTTAGTGACTGGTAGAATGTAAGAGTGAGAAAATGGGGCTACTGGAGGTCAGACATGAATGGGTGATTGTGGAGCCCAGTTTTGGGCAGGATGACCTCTAAGTGAAACTGACAACTTGAGGGGCATGCAGAAACAGTGGACTGAGGAGAAAGTCTGGAGAAAAGGGACTGTACTGTGACAGGGCACTCAGGGCAGGGGGATGCACAGGAGGCTCCTACAATGGCAAACAAGGTGGATGGGCTACTCTGTGCACTAGTGAGAGGGAGAGGGAGGCAGCAAATGCACTTTTTATCAAGACAAAAGAAGAGATGGTGTCATTAAGAAGACAAGGCTGCCAAAGGAATCAAAATATATAGGATAAAGAGAAACTGGAATTCAGGACAGGTCTAATGGGGATCTATCAAGGCCCACAACTCTCATCCTGACCAAGGGTGGCAACTGAACCAGACTTGCCTGGGTTTTGTTGCAAGGGAAAACCAAGTGAACCCAGTGGTGTATTCTGAGATCAGAAGAGTCAGATAAGACTTCAGCTCTTACAGATTGGTTGCCTTTGTTCCAATGTTTTGTCTGAACATGAAACGCAACCGAAATTCAAATTAAGCAGAGTCCCACAGGCCTGCAAGGCTAATCCCATGCTTTGACAATGCTCAGAGCAAATTTCCTCAAGAAAATTCATGTGTTTCCCTTCTGAGTTAGTGATAGGACATGTTCAGCAGGATCACCTCTGCTCTAAAATTAAACATAAATAGTGCAAAGATCATTCTTCCATCCCCTGCGAGGATCACAGCAATTGACTGATGGCTAAATCCCTTTGAAGCAGGAGTTGGATGCAGCTACATTGTGGACAGAGGAAGGGAAATTGCAATGATACAGCAGCTGTATTAGCTTGTGAAAGAAAATGTAGGCCATGTTCTGAAACATTGTGGTAAAGTGCAAGCATTCTCAGTATCAGGGTTTCAAATTTTCAAACCTCCTTATGATTCACGGATAGAGCACTGCCAGCTAGATAACTTCTAGAAAGAGGCTGCATCTGCATCTTTTCTCTCTCCCATGAATACATCCAGCTGCCAGCACATGTTTACTGAATTAACTTTCCTTTTCTACTTTTTTATTATAATAATAAAAACATAAAGTAATACAGAGTATACTCTTTTTACCACTGTGTACTGCCCTGTCATGAGGATCAGTTTTAGGTGATACATAAAGCTGGATGGCAACTGGGTGCCTCATTTCCTCAGAGGGAGCAGTCATAGACTCAAGATACTCAGGGAACTTCTTGGTGCAAGGTGAGGTTCTCCATGCCTAGGAGAACCTTAGGTAGGCCATTGAGGACTGTGATTTTGAATCTAGTATCTAAGTTAAGATTGAAATTTTGGATTTGATATCCGAGATGGGATAAGTTTTACCTTAACTTTAGCCATCTGAAAGCTAGTTGTCTAGTCCAATGTTTCTTAAGCTGCATTTTTGCTAGACCTAATTCTTCATGCATGGCACACACTATGTAATGCAGTTTAACTGCCCAGATAAAGTACTCTACAATTGCAACTCTAGTACTTCTAGATCTAAATTACTCCATGTTTCTCTGGCTGTTACTTTCTTTTGTTCAGGTAATGTGAAATAACAGTCTGACTAAAGATTTTTACTCCAGATCCTGCAAAATTTGAAATAAAAATGGTCTGCAGAGAAGGATCAAGCTAACATCAAAAAACATCCTGAAGAGCCTTATATAGAGACAAGCAGGACTTTTTCAATGCTTTGAAAAGAATATGCTGACACAAAATCTTAGGTCCCTGATTTTCTTTGTGTAGCACAGGGAGTCTATGAACCTCACTTTAGGCTCCAGATGGTGAAAGATATTGTTATATTTCAGTTCATGTGGACTCACTCCCTTGATTTATAGCCTTATCTTTTTATCTCAAAGTTAAAGCTGAAACAGTTCCTCCTGTTCCCTTAACATCTAGACTCTGAGAACAGCAGTCATGAGAAAGTTTGATAGGGTCTTCATGACCTAAATTGACCAAAGTTGCTTCTTGACGAGACAGTTCTTCAACACGTTTTATCTTCTGTTTGCAGGAGCTAATTAAACTAATTTGAAGACAGAGAAGACAGCTCCAAGGTACAAAGACAGACATGATTGTTCCCAGAGGAGAAGAGATAATATTCACAATCTCTTTAGCCAAAATTTGGTGATATTCAGTTAGGCTTTGATTCAGATCCACCTAAAAATAATCAGTTATTTTCAGAAAGTCTCTGCTTGAATACTAATGAATGTGTCTGTAAAAAGCACAGTATTTTTCATTTAATTCCTTAGCAATTGATTAGGACCAAGAAACTGTACACATAATAACTATTGATTCAGAGAAGGGTAATTTCTCTTACTGTGTATTGCTTCCTTGAATCAAATGTTCCAGTTGTTATGGGCTACGTCAGCTTAACAACATCTCCATTTTCTGAATTCAGTACTTTTTATTTACCATAACTACTTTACAGGTAATTGATTCCTGTCAAGAACAGATGTCAGCTTCAGAAATCCTCCAGTTGTCATTGGTAGTCATTTCCACCAACTAGTCATTAACGTAGCAACATTGATGCATAGCTCTTGAAGAAAATGGAAACCTTTCTATGCATGTCAATAAACTCCTTATCAGACTCCTTCGTGAGTGATGAATAGTGTGGATTTTAAATCAACATGTTTGCATAATATTGAAGTTTTCACATTTTCACATAACAATTAACACCTTCTCCCAAAAATTACTTTTGAGGAAGTTACCTCAGCAGATTCAGTTGCACAAAAAAGAAAAGAACATTTTGATGACTCCAGAGTGTTTCTGTTCAACACATATGTGATACCACATGCAAAAATAGTGAGATATTCCTTTGTGTCTTTTAGAGATCCCAGAGTCATTAAAATACTAAGTTATTAACCATTTATCTTGTACTCCCATGCATAGCACAAAATAAACTTAAAAGCTGAGTAGGTGGGCAGGTGGTATTTTGAATCCATTTCAAGCAGTTTCCCATGACTGACACAAAGTGCTGTGATTAGACTTCGAATGAGAAAATGCAGAAGTATTTGTATCATTATAAAACAAGCAGGTGTTTTCTGTCTGTGGCTTTGTTTTTTTTCCAGGGTCATTCTTCTTTCCTCTTAGAGATTTCAAGAAGATATGTTTTAATATATTTGCAGGAAAGCCTGTATGAAAGCTGTCACATGAGAGGGTCATGGTGTCAGTTGGAATAAGAAAACTAGGGCACTGTCTTGAAATATATCAGAAACTGGAAAGTAGGGAACCAGTCCAAAGAATAGTACAACTATTCCCAAATTCTAGGGTTAGGGGACAGCAGAAGTGCTTTTAGATGTCCGCTGTATACTTAGGGCCAAACTGCATCATGAATTTTATAGATAAATACTTAGTTACACTAAGAAACAAAAATAGAGCACAGATACAATCTTCCTGCAAGACACTTGCTAACAAAGCAAAATACCTTGTTCAGTAGAGAAAGAACTTCTGAATCCTAAATGAGCTTGACACACTGGATAAGAAACATAACCCCCTTGTTCTCTGACCATCTCCAACACGGGTTCCCCTGCCTGTCTTCCTGTGGCTCAGGCCAATTTCTGACATGTTAAAATTTCCCTCAGACTTCTAAGCAAAGTAGCTAAGCTCTGAAAAAGGCCATAAGAAAGCCTGTAGAGAGAAGTGAAAAAATAAGAAAGGCAAAATTTCAAATTGATGGAGGGGCAGGGGTGTAGGATGTTTGTGGGAAGCTGACAGATGCAATAGGAAAAATGCTAAGATAGAAGTGATTCTAAGATTCTATGATTCTAAAGCCCTAAAAGGAGACATGTGGACTCAGCAGCAGATAGCAACTTACCAGAATGCAAGATTTAACCCAAGGGCAAAGGCCCTGACTGCTTCTTTTCTTCCTGTCTGGCAGCTGCTGATTGGCAAAATCTCTTCAGTTGTCTCTTCAGGGTGGTGAGCACACTAAATCTTAGACTTGTAGCCTTTTGGAGTGATAACCAACAACTGCTTTACAATATGAATTTGTGCATGATTTGCTCTGTCTCTTTGGACATAGCTCTTTAGCAGCCTCCTTCAGGATCTTTTGAGCCTGAGCAAGATGGCCCAAGAGAGTACTGTAGAGATGTAAAATGAAACCTTGAGCTAAGTCCATCAAAACTAACTCATCACGCATTACTATGATGTATAGGAAGAGCAGACAAAATGTTTTTTGAATAATAGGTTGCTTTGGGTTTCTGCCATTACTCCTTGTCTCTCCTTTATCATGATTGACTACTCCTAAAAAATGCTTGGTTCAAACCTTTTTCTTACCCCAGAAGTCTTAAGGAGGAGTTAAGCTATGACAGCAATGGGAGATTTAAGCTGGAGAACTAAAAACTCTTGTGAAAGTAGTTTAAGTGTAAAAACGCTCTAGGCTAAAATGTCAGGTCTGAGTCTGCTACCATTTTGACTGGGTCTTAGACACATCAGTCTCCCCCGGATCATGCAGCTAGTTCTGACCTGGGAGACCTTGGCAGTATCTGCTCTATGGAGCATAAAAATCCTTATATACTAAGATGCAACAAAATGGTTTTCAAAAACATGAAGCCAGGGAAACAGACATCTTCTCTACTCTTTCTCTTCCTCACTACTCCTAAGTATTTGCAAAACCATAGTAAATCCTAGCTGACAGAGAAGACAAGGCAAAAATCTGCAATAAGAGACATGTTGTTTTTCAAATATTGAAAATATTCATAGTTTTTATTTTAAGTACTAATAAGAACATGACAGCCACATCAAGAAAGTCTCTTGATAATTATTCATATTTTTGTTTTTGTTCCAATTACATGAATTAAATATATGACATGACAAAGTCATATACTGAGAAGGTCTTTCAAACTAAGCATTGTTAGCAGTGGGAGGTTGTTGATTATATTCGAGCAGCTCAGCTGGGTCTTATTAGAGGGGATTTTATGTTATCAGTGTTTATTCGTATGTTATTTTTTGAATCTCTGCTACATTTCACAACTTCCACTAGCTGAAGAGCTTCTGATTTTTCAGACTTATTATTTATAAAGCCCTGTGAGATAAAAAATTACATTCAGTGGCAATTAGAAGAAAATTTATGGATCAAAACTTATGACTAATGGAGACAAATTAGACATTGTGTAGAACTTTAGAAGTAAAATCCACCAATATTAGTTTAGTCAATATTGTTTATAGAAAAATTCCTTGCCTACTAGAAAAAAACTCATAATAAGAGACATGAGCTCTATATTAATAGACAAAATAATTGCATATAAACTATGTAACCAAAACAGCATTTTCACTATGGAAGAATAATTCAAGAAGAAACAATTTTCAAAGAATTCCCACTAACAGCAGTGGTTCATTGTAATCAGTAAGTCAAGCACTCAGCATAATTGATGCTGATAACTAGTCTTTTGTCTTTTTTGCATCTAGTGCTTTTAGCAAGATTCATTTAATCAAGAAGTTTATCTAGATACTAATTTATTTACCCTCTTGGTTTATTTGCAACTTACAATTATGATCAGAAGATCGTAATTATTTCATTTTTTAAGGCACTCTAATAATGACTGTATGGTTCAAATAAGTACATGAATATACTAAATACATACAGAAATTAAAAAAAAAAAACCAAAACATTAGTTTACAATCACTTTAAAGTAAGTGATATTAGGAATATATCCCAGAATGATCTTTTAACTATTTTTGCCACAGATCGGCGTAAAACTCAATTCAGATTTGCACAAAGCAAGGTGTCCAGAAGAGACGGTGGTTTTGCCCAACCCTTAGTAATTTGTTTGACTGTCAGAGTCCCTGTGAAATTGAAACCCTTTAATGCCTTACTAGTCTCTTTGTGTCCTGTATGTGAGGAACCTTCATCAGCAGATTCATGAATCAGAAGGTGCATCAATTGCCCTTTGAGGGTGGGGGGAGCTGAGCCGACAGAGGAGGGGACCCCTCAGCAGGCCTTCCCAATATGTTATTCTGCTGTGGAGGAAAACTGTTAGCACCTTTATAACAGAATCATTCTAACAGTTATAAAATAACACTTTTTATTAATAAAAATTGGGACAAGTGAGGGTTAGGGATAGTAGGTGATAACTTCTGTCTATGGAAACATATTTAAGCCATATAATAACAGTATAAAGCAAAGCATAAGCACAAATTCTAAAGCAACACAGTCTATTAAAAATATTACGAAGCAAAACCAAGTTCTAATCTCTAAAGCAAGCAATTAGCACATACATAGGTTACTGCTCACCCACACCTCTATATAAGGTGGAGAAGGGAGGTTCAGCTCATCAGCTGCCCCAGCAGTGTGGTGGAAAACTTTTCCCAATTTCTCCTCATTTTCAACCTCTTTATATATTATTTCTTTAGGTTTAGGTCAGAAGTGCCATATTTGGGTGGTGTGACAGACATCTGTTGTTTCTTGATGGATAGCTGGCACAGGTCAAAGGGGTCACCACATTCCCATCCTGTTCCTGGTTTACTGAAGTCAGGCTGTGGTGCCTTCATACCATCCCATTCTTCAGTGTACAGATGCTTATCATTGTTTAGGGAACCTTTTGGGAGAAAATGTGATCTTGTGTGAAACAGCAGCTAGAGTCTCTTTTTGCCACTAGGAAATGGCAGCAGGTCCTTCCTCTCTAAATCTTTTTCTGTTTTTACTTCTGACTTCATCTATTATCCTACATAAGGGATGTCTTGACTAAGGACTAGGTGCTGCTCTCCTTCATTATTCTTGGAAATAGCATAACTATGGGTGGCAGACTTAGGCTCTTTACTAGTCTCAGTATTGTAAAATTTTATTTTATTTTTTAATCAATGGTAAAACAGAAGAACAATCCCTTAACCTGAAGGGATTTCTTCTCTTTTGCTTATAAATTATTTTCTCTTTTCTCCCTGTTCCCTGAAAAATAATGATCAGGTTGAAAATGAGTTATCCATTGTGGAATAATTGAAATATCTTTTGAATTTTTCATAGTTGTATCTAATTACATTTAATTAAACATGTTTTTTAAATTCAGCATCAAAAATATGGAATAAAATGTTTCGATTTTAAAAAAAATCCATTTTTCCTGTGATTAATAGAACTTAAATTTTTATGTTGACTGTATTGTACCAAAGTGTTTGTCTAGTGTGTATTGCCAATTCATAATCTGCAACATTTTTCAGAATAGATAATTCTCATTTCTGTCATTCTTCTAGCAGTGCTCCTTCAGAATGCCACACAGCATTACCTCTTCAGTAAAGGTGTAGATACATTTTCTGCACTTAGCCAAATTGCTTACAGCAGGCATACAACAACAGTTGTAACTTGGACATCTCAAAATGTAACCTTTAATTTTATACAGATACACATAAATAACCACCTTTCATGATCAAGATTGTTCTGATTTCATTTCTAAGAAAGGAATTTATCCAATTCAAGACACTCAAGTGAAAATGAGCTTCTTTTAAAAGAAACACATTTGTAGGCCACAAAAGAAATAAAATTTGAAAGTCAATCTTTTTTTTTTTGTGCAATATCACTGATGCATCTTTTGCTAACAACTGGAATAGTGGACTGAGACAGGAAATAAAAGAACTGGAAAAAAATAGTTTCCTGATGAATCATTGTGGTGGTTTTACCACAAATTCAGCGATTTTTGGACTAGGGACTCTGAGAGAAGTCACAAACACACCTCAAAATGAAGAAAACACACAAATATCACAGTTTATTTCGCATACACACAAAAAACCCGACAATTAAAGTGCAAACAGACAAACAAATTAAGTTCCCAGGGCCTGTTTTTGAGGTGAGGACGCTCTGGAGATAGTGCTTGTCTCTCTCTGGGCCCCCTGAGAGACTCCGGGGTAATGAGAAGGAAGCACGTAGTCTGAGGATCCCCTTAGCCGCGAGCCTCTGCCCGGTTTTGACTGAAGGAAAAACTCAAGAAAATTATAAAACCGTGCACAACCCCCTCCCTCCCTTTTCCGTTAGCCCAAGGAGGGATTTAGTGCTGAAAAAGGAAAAGATGTGGTCTTC
>VYZS01055527.1:57117-71764 GCA_013400695.1 Neodrepanis coruscans
GAACTGAAATAATTAAAGAGCCAAAGGTTTTCTTTGGTAGGAGAAATAATTCAATTAAGGCCTTGTGCTCTCTTTCCCTGACAGCATTTCTTTGCTCCCAAGCTGGGTCAGATTCAAAGCTTGTCAGATAAATTAAACAAATCAAATGTAGTTCACTGCTTTCCCTTCACAAAATTCACTTCATAAATTGTCCACAGGTTTTTTGGATTCATTATACCAGCTGTATAATTAGGAAGGAAAAAAAGGATACTTCATGCAAATTTCATCAAATAAAGTCTTCAATGAGTAGCGTTCTTAGCTATAACATAAGCCCAAAAGTTGGTCTGAAGTTTTTCCTCCTAATTCTCTGTTTTCATCTGGGTCCTGCCAGAATCCTGCCCCACTGAGAGGTGCAGTGCACCTCTCCCTGCCCTGACTCTCCCACAGACCTAGGGCTGCCTTCCCTATGAGAAGAAAACATTTTTACCTTCTCCTGCCAATGATGAAAATCTCATCTTTACACTCGGGCAGCAGTCTTCCTAATTACCTGAGAAAGTCTCAGATCTTCCAGCTCCATCATTGTACTGCAATTTCACAGGTGACCATCTGTTTCTTAGCAGTGACAGCACACAAGTACCTCCTTTCATCTGCTGGAAGGGCAACACAGCAAGGCATGTGTTGAAGATTTCTGGTGGTGTCAGGACAAACTTCTTGATACAGGTACTGGATAGGCCAAGTAGGTCAATGCTCTCCAGCACCTGCTATTCACCAAAAAAGGAAGAGCCAGCTAGGGATGTGGCAGTCAGTGGTTATCTATGGTTGTAGTAACCACATGATAGGGAGGTTGAATATTCTGTGAGGGATGAGAAAGGAGTGCAGCACAGCACAGACCTTGGACTACAGACTGCTTCATTTTCGGGGAATTGTTAGGTGGGATCTAATGGGGCAGGTGCATGTAACAGCACCTGGCTTGGCTAAACAGGATAATCATGGCAGAGCCCCCTCACAGAAGGGCAGCACAGAGGAGGTAGAAGAAGAGACAAGCTAGAATACAAGACAGCAATAATAGAAGAGTATTTATTGAAAATATTCTCTTTTCTAAATGGAAGAGAGTATTTTTAAGAATATAGGGGGAAAAAATCCACAAAGAAGTCACATACCAGTCTATCTTCAAGCAGAATTATCAGAAAAAAAACCATTTCCCGAGGGAAATGTTCTCTTGAAATGTTCTCGCTAAATGTCCCAAGACATAGGTGACATATGGACGCCCCTCTAAAGACTTTTGTTCTGAGGCACTGGTGGGGCAAATCCAGGATGTTTTCAATAATAAGAAAACCCCCAACAAACAAACAATCAACATTTGTAAATTAGCTCTTTGAGAAAGGTTTTATAGTTAGCAGGGTTTCACAGTGTATTTCTGTTTGAAAGGCAGACCTTCTGTGATGGTGTCTTTTCAATTTTACAAGATTTTCCAATTTGCTTTGTTCCTTCATGAACCTAACAGAGGTGCAATAGACTAAGCAGACAGGTAAACCATCATAGCCATATATTAAATAAAAAAAATAAATTCCAAATCTTGAATTTACAGGGCGACTGACTTCTAGGTACACCTTGCCTGAGGCATAGGTCTATGCACAAAAAGTGGGGCAATTCTCCACACAGGGCAATTCACTATAATCATGGAAGATAATGATGGAGGGGCCTGGTCTTGTCACTCACTTATTAACCTTTATTACACTTCATTAAAAGAAGGTTTCCCTTCTTTTTCCAAGTGCTGATTAGTTGAAGTGTTCCTATGGCCTGTAATAAACTGCTCCCATGGGCTCTATCATGTGGCTGTTTTTTCCTGAGATTTAGAGGCCATGGAAATCTAATTGTCACATCTTTGGCAACCTCCCAACAGATGCGTATCAATTAGAAAACACCCATCTTGCTAAGTTTTGGAATTTGTCAGTGGGCAAATCCTATGGGGGAATCCTGTACACAGGTATGTAGAATACACTGAGGTGCCTGAAAATGCTGCTTTGGCCCATTATTCTGATTTAATTCCACCCACTCATAATGTCCCCCTTTCTCTGACAAACACATAGGCTGCATTCATCTAGGAATGCAGGAACAGGAACAAACAGGTCCCCTAGTCAGCCTCTGAACATACCAGTTGGTCCATGTAATGTTATTTTGCATTGGCATTACTGTAGTTGGAGGAAGAAGCCTTATGAAAGATGGGAGTTCTGGCTGTGTGGTAGGTGTGGCTTCCTGTCTCTACCAGCACAAACCAGGTAGGAATACAGCTGAAGACTGGGTGTTCTATATGCAGCATGTGAATATCCTTAGCAAAATTTCTTTGCTTCTGAACCAGCAGAGCTGTTATGATAAAGTCTGATAATGGGAACACTGACTGCAGGAATCTGTCCTCAATACTGCTGGCTTCAGATAAAACCAGTATGTCACAGCCAAAAGCGTGAAATGACAAAGACAAGGACAAAATGTAATTCAGAGCAAGGAAAGTTAACGTAAGGCTAGTGGAAGTTACTAAGAAAAGGCTATTGGAGTTTGTTTTGTTCATAGCTTTTCCAAAGCTCATGTTAAAAATATTTATCAATTTTCAGATTTTACTGAACTGAAAGCCTTAATTCTGAAAGCCTTAAAAATTACACTGATTTTGAGTTTTGTGAAAGGAAAATTCACTTCCATTTTTCACGCACCATTCACTGAGTCCTTGCATTACACTGGGAACAAGATGGCATTTATGAGTATAGAACTCATAAAAGACATTCTCTTCTGCATCCCACATGACATGATGTGTCAGATAATGGACCTGCCTCCATCACAACTCAGCAAACCCATCACCTTGCCCCTAAGATCACAAGCTATCCTTCCCAATCCAATTCAGTAAAAATCACTGAGTTAGTTCAGATCACCCACGTAAAAGAGTTTTACTGCAAAAAAGGATAGTTTTCTCCAGGCATTCAGTCTCATGTCTCTTAACAGCAAAGATACCATGCTATACGTTGTCTACTTAGATTGCAAATCCTGGAGGAAATGATTCTGTGTCACAAGCTGATGGTAATGAGACCCTGTACTAGACCCATATGGTGTCTGCCTTACTTAGGTCTCTGAGGCAGACAAGAAGAAACAGGAGCTGCAGGGACTGCTAGGGCGCTCTCTGCATTTCTAATGACATAACAGTTAAGAGTTTGAACAAGGCCAACAGTTATTTAAGTTAAAAAGCTTTTGTTTCATCCAGATGTCACATGTGAAATTTAGGACAGGTATGAAGTAGAGGTTGCTCCTCAAAAAGCCAGCCAAATTATGACCCCACTTGCCCAAGTCTGTACATAATTTCAGGCAGCATAAAGCCACTTATAGCTGTTTCAAGTACAGCTTGAAGTGGGATACAGGACAAGGGACCTCACGAGATCAGAAGATCAAGCCAAAGCCTGATAGTCACAAACCAGTGTGAGAAGTGAATTAACTTCTTTTTAAAGTCTAAGGATGATAAAAACTTAAACAAGAATAATGTTCTCCTTGAGCTCAATTAATGCTTACAGATTTTTTGGTGAGAGATACCAGCTATACTAATCAGACAAGATTGTCCACAGAACAAAACATGAAGCAGAAGAAAAATCTCAGAGATCAGGAAAACTCATAGGTATTTATTTCATGTTCTTCATTACAGATTGTACAGAAATAGTCCCTAAAATGTTTTTACCCATCTGTTGAAAGAAGGAAACACATTTTCACTTAAATACTGCATTTCATAAAAGGTAACCCTGTACAGCCTGACTGCTTTTCACCACCACCAGAATCCAAACATAAAATGCAAAGATATTGTAACACAAAGGACAGAATTGGAGTCCTCAAGGCTCATGTTCAACACGGTGTTACACACAGGCTTCGGTGTAGCAGTAGCCCATTACTTCTTATTTCAGACATCTGAACTCCAGGCAATTTTAGAAAGAGTTGTCAGCTTTTCTACTTTCAAATCAAGACCAGATCTGGAGTAAAGTTTTCTCAAGTCAGCAAAGTGTTCTTGATTTTTCCAAAAGTTATAGAAATTCTTTATAAACTAAGTTCAAGCACCACTTGTCAAACTGAGTACTTAGCCTAGTGTAGCCAGAAAAACACCAGATACTGACTTAGGAAGTCAAATACTATTCTCCCATCATATCTGGGCAAGCCAACTATTTAATCCTCTCTTTTCTGGTGGTATTTGTACAGACTGCTGATCCTTTTGGGAAGTTACCACTGAGTACATGCCCCTGCAATGTGAAGTAAAACATTTTCTGTAATGCACCAAAAAATCTGTGTTGTTTTTTTCTCTTTATTTGGAAGTTGTTACAACCCATCCTTGAAGGCAAGGGGACCTGAGACTCTTGTTAACAGAGCCCCTGTGGGGCAGATTAGAGTGAAATGACACTGAATGACTGGTGTTTTTATATGTATTTTTTAAAAATATGTATTATATATATATATATAGGTTTTGTTTTAGAATAATTTGGTTGCAATGAAAAGGATGGTGGTAGCTGCTTTGGTTATTACCTACAGAAGTGCAACATTATAAAAGCATAAAGCGATCACTTAAGAAAATATGTAACAAAAAGAAAGAAGGAAAGAGAAAAAAGGGATAACAGTAGACAGCAGAGAGGAAAGATACCACCACTGGTGGATCCAGTGTCGAAACTTGATTGTTGTTTGGTCAAAGCAATGGTTGCAGTCTTGAGCTGTTGAGGGTGGGGGAAGCCCAGAAAACAAAAGTTCAATGGGTACTATAGACAGGTTTATATGGGAATGCCAAGTACCTCCCCTGGGGGTGGAGTTTTACAGTCTGTGGGAACACCGTGGATCGTGTGCAGTCATGTGTGGAAGGCCCCAGAAATGGGTCTGGGGGCACTTCAGGGGTCTTCAATTGTTTATGACACCTGCTAAGATGTGACAGCTGCCTCTCCCGTCAGCATAGCTGAGCCTGTTACGCTCCATCACAAGGGATAAATACCTTCAGGCCTACATGTAAACACTCCAACTGGGGTGGGGAGTTTTCATGCCTGAGCCAGTTGTGTAAGGTAGGACACTGTCATGACAAAAAGCATTACCACACCTCCACAGGGTCTGTTTCTTATCAGCCTTTGCCCTTATCTGGCTCAAAACCCAGCCTGTTGCTGAGCAAAGGTTGGTTTGTCATGGTCAGTCTCAGGTGACGGGTGCATACCCCTCTGTCTTATGTGGATCAGAGGTTTTGCCATCACACAAAAAAATCCTCTCCTCCTCCCCTTTGGTTGGGTGGTGCAAACCAGGCCCCAGCAAAGCATTTTGCAAAGCCAATTGTTCGAGTCATTAACCATTAACATTTCAGTTTCTCATAGGATTTTTTGCAGGTCTCCTCACTTAGACTCTCACCTGCTGCTCAGCATATTGTGGAAGACCTGTTCAAGTAAGTGGCCACAAAACAGGACTTCAGTAGTTTATAAAGAACATTAATCTGTCTAATCAGGCATAAGGACAAGGAAGACTTCTGTATATTTTGTATATATTGATGGTTAATGTAACAATCCTTATGCCTAATGGTACATTTCTTGCTTTAAAACCCAGGTAGACTCACTTGGTATGAAGAGACAAGGAATCAAGTTTATCTTTTAAGTTGTCACCTTAAACTTTATTAATGCAGCAAATGTCAGAAGAGAGACTGAGAAGTCTGAAGTTTGAAGACGAAGTCTGGAAAGCAAACACTACTTTCTGCTACTATTAAGAAAGCAGAAGACTCCAGAGTATCCAACCAAAACTGAAGCCAGCAATCATTTGGATAAAATTTAAGAAAAAGGAAATAAAACCAAAGGAGTTTGCTTGGGTTTTATGCTGTTCTTGATTTAGTTTATAAAGTCAGACATTAGAGTGGAATATTGCTACAAGACAGAACCTGAAGAAGCCAGGTTTTTGGAAGATTATTAGAAAAAGCTTTCAGAAACAAAGAGCTTTGGGCAGAAATTTTTAAAAACTAAAAGAGGCCTTCAAGTGCCAATTTCAGAGGCTGAACTGCTGGCAACTAATGATAGGAGAGAAAAGGCAGTGGAGAATATGATGTTTTGAACCTGATGAAAAACAAAGTACATAGTGAAAATGTAGGCAAGTTTAGAGAGAGGAAATCAGCACACTGAGAGATATAACAAGATCTGATGCAAATGGTTTATGTGAAATAGTACAAAGAAAAATGGACAGATGCATAAACCCCCTACAATTTTACTATTGTAATCAGTCTGAACTGCATGCTTAAGAGATGTGACAATAGTGAAAAATACAATTTAACCTTTTATTCCAGAAGTTGTACCTTACCTAAGCCTAACCATCAAAGAAAATAAAAGTCAGATTAATCACTATGGCAATTCCTGGTTGTTATGGGGCAAAACAAAGCTTTCAGCAGTTAAAACGTATTTCCCTTTTCTCTGATTTTTTTTTCCTCTTCTGGGGGAATGGGGAGGAGGGGTTGTGAGGTTTTTTAGGGGTCTTTGGGGAGGAGGGAGGGGTTTTCAACCTTTCTTTTGTATGTTTATAAAAGCAAGGCAAGCAAGCTCCTTACGATGCAGCACAGCTCCAGTTCTGCACATCCCACCGGGATATGTGTGCATGGCGGCGGGGCCGGGGGGTGGTGGTGGTGGGGGTGCGCCCCATTCCGTCCCTGCAACGAGCAGCAGGAGCAGCCCCGTGGCCCCTTTCCCCCACCAGTTCGCTGCCCGGCGGTGGGCCAAGGGCATCTCCTGCTGGGGGGGTGCTGCAGCTGGTGTGTGTGTCCGGCGGCCGCCGTGGCCACAGTCGTGCCAGCTCACCCCGCCGGCGTGGGCATGCCATGGCCACGAAGTCAGGCTAGTTTCCTGCTCTCTAAAGGATAATCAGTAAGAGAGGATTTTGCAAGGTAATGTCTTCTCAGTAACACAACCCTTAGAAATACACCTCATGGAAGTTACAAAAGCATCATTCAAAAGCAGTAATACAATGCAGTTCAAAACCCTATTCTCTATGATTTGAGAAAAAAAGTGTGATTTACAGCTGCTACAAAAGAAAAGCTACAGGGTGGACCTTACCTGAGCAGAAATGGGAGTCAATAATCATACAGCCCTATGCTTTTATTAAAACCCTTCTTGATATTTCTAGAAAAGCACAAACAAATGAAAAATCCTAGTGGACAGAAGAGACTGGCATAGCCTTCTTGCCTTACAGTTGCCACCAGATGGGACAGAGGTGAAGGAGAGAAAAGAGGATGCATATTTAATGTTCCACATTCTTAGATTCTAATACTGACAGCAGAGCACTCTAAAGCTGCCTAGCCGTCACAGTACCTAAGTACAACTTCAAAAGCTTCACACACATTGTCTTCTCTCTTACTTTCTCTGTTTTAAGAGAAAGTATTAAGGTTTCTTAAGGTTTCATTGGAGGAAAATACAAGGGGCTGAAAAGGGTACAGCAGACAGTTGACAGTTACCAAATAAATGATAACAAGTTAACAAGCTCAAATTATGGCAATAGAAAGGATAGCAAGTGTAAAAAGGGACCGACCTGACCAACCAAGAGCTCTTCAATGATCTCAAAAGAGAAAAGCATGTAAGAAAGGGATATGAGGACAGACTGCTTAAGAATTAAGTAGGAGTAACAAGAAAACACAGAATCGAAAGAGGAAAACAAATTAAGCAGCAGTTGACAAGACTAACAAGAGACTGCTCTGTAAGCGCACCAGCATTAAAAGAAAAAAACATTGCAAGAATTAGTTAAGCAAGATGAAAACTGAACTGACAGCTGATGACATTAGTAATGAACTGTTCAATATCTGTTTCCACTTCAATATTTCCTAGTGATGGCAGCTACAAGGAACTGTATCCACCTCATTGAAAGATCTTTTAGGCAAGAAAGATCTTTGCCTAGTAAAAGAGAAGAATGATCTAGAACATATTTCCTGAATTTCAATGTTCACAGGACCCCAAATACTGATACTCTATAAGATATGTTAAAAATTGGTATGTAAACCTTATATTAATATTACAATTATAAAAATAATATATATAGATTTGTATTAATAAAATTATTTTTAAAGTAGCATCAAAAGCAATAGTAGTACCTGATATGAGAATTAGCAAGCCAAAATGTCTGTTTTTAAATAGAACGACACGGAAGAAGAAAAGCAGCACAAACTTCTTCAGCAGAGTCACAATGATTAATTTTTAATCCTAAAAAAATTTTTGGAACAAGTACTCAAACTATATTAATTTATGCTTCCCACAGTAACTGACACAAGTCTTCAAGAACAACTTAGGTTAAAATCCTTTCTTCTACAGTAGTGGAATATGTAGTAGTAAATCAATTGTCTTTATCTTGACATGTGACTGTCACAGAACATTCTTGTAAGTAAGACAAACACAGCTCAGATTAAATTATTACTTTATGAATGCAGAGGTAGCTAGAATATGGGAAGGGAAAAAATAAAGTCACAGTCAAAGTCAAAATCAAAAGGGAAAGCTGTAAGGATGTTCTGCAGAAGTATGTCCTTGGGTAAGTTTCATCAATATTCTAAACCCCTGGATTATGAAATCAATAGACACTGTAGACTTTGAGTGGCTCTGAGATCTACTGGAGGACAATCTTCAAATTTATAAAGTGATCTTCACAAATTATGAAGTTGTCTAGAAAAGCAAAACATCCAATACTGTTAAGGAATCATTCAAAACTCAAGTATGAATCTATCACTGCAGCAAACATGACCTCATATTTTTGACACCTTGAATGCTGAAACACAGCAAAGGGCTATAAAGTATACTGTTTAACTGCCTCATACCATTTACATTATTTTTTTTTCCCCTGACACAATAGCGATATAACCATTGTAGAGTGTGTTAGATAAACAACAACAACAAAAAAAAACCCCAAAAGAACACCCCCAAAAAAATCCACTTTTCTCCCCAAAAACGATTCTTGAGTTATTTCAAATCTACAAACTCTCCAATTCAGAGATTTGGCAATCTCTAACAATTTAGAAGGAGAAAACATTGCCATCTCCTGGAGCAGGTGAAGCTGGCAGTTCTCTGAATGCCTGTATTCTGCTCTCTGTCTTGCATTGTTTTTCATGCACTGAAAAGTAACTTCAGGGACTTAACGTGTCACAATCAGACATTGTATTTAGAAAAGCAAAAGGCAACAGTAGCATATGACTTGCAAGATAAACCTTGGTGGCCCAGGTTCAGTAGCAACACGGATCAGTTCTACTCATCTACTTCAGCAAATTCTACATTCTTGAACAACTTTTTTATCAGCCCTTATCAACACACACAAAGCCTAAACAGAAATCTCTGTAACAGCAGCAGCAGTGAGACCGGAAAATAACCATGACATCTTATTTTCAGCATAGCACACTGGATGAAATGGAGTGGTAGGTGACTCCTGGACTACAATTTCCAAACCTTTCTGCTTTCATCTCGCTTATACTTTTGAAGGCCCCTATTTCAATCACCTGTTTTCATCCAATAGTCTTCAAAAAGCAACTTTTACGAATGTGCCCAATGCTGTATTAGTATAACCAGGCATACTCCTCTGCTCTACACTGAACAACTTTTAACAGTCCACAGGAAGGTACACTGTATCTGTAAAATTACTCCAGTACCTACTCTACCACCCCACTGCCCCACTGCATGGTGTCTATTAGTAACAGTAGTATCCCCGAAACCTTCTCCCAAGTGCTTTACAGTAAGAAGAATAAACAGCCCTTTGTCAGTAACTTGGGACACACCTAGTAATAACAATTTATACTGTAGGTAACCAAGGACTTAGTTAAGTTGTTTTTTTTTCTAAGTGGATTATGTCTGAACTAGGACATAACAGAGCTGCAAATGTTTTAAAATTAGTTTTCTAATACTGACTTACATAGAGGACAACATTTATACATTTTCTTATTAATTCATGTTGGGAGTTTGAATGCTATAGTTGTTTAATCATTCCTCTGAAAAAACAGCACAACTACTGAAGAAGCATTAATGTCAGAAAGTTTCCACAGTCACAGAAGCATCAGTACAGTGCAAGGGCTGTGTCAGGATGAAAGCAAACTGGCAGAATGCTAGTGTCTGAAGGATGGAAGAGCCAGCAGTTCAGCCTAGGAACAAAGGCAAATTTTTAGACACTACCACTAGGGTATTACAGTTAAATCTTACAGAATACTTGACAAGTGCTGTTATTTCTTCCTTCTGGTCACGTAAATAGTACAAGTAGTTTATTATGCGTAATGCTCGCTCTTATCCAAGAATTTCAGTTAATCTCATTCTTTTGCCTTCTTCATACTTGAAAGGTAGTTTGCTCAGCCTGTGGAGCCATCTTAAGGGATTTACCTGGTTAGGAACAACTGACCAAAAGGCAAGTTCTACCAGATTATTTTAAAAGTACTCTTGATAGAAGACAAAAATTGTTTTTATTTAAAATTTTAGTTTAATTCTACAGTATTTGTCTTTCTTCTATTCTGCAATTACACTTCAGGTTCAGAGGAATAGATTCTGAGCCTCTCAGCTGCCAGTGCTAAAACTCCACTTCTAGGTAAATTCAAGCAAAAATTTTGGAATTTTTTTGCCATCATACCTCAGGTTTACTTTGCACAGTACAAGTTCTGATGTGATGGATCTTTAGAGAATAGTGATTTAGGCACCTTAATAAAAAATTGCTTTAAAATATAGCATCTCCAATTCAACAGTTTATTTTCTAAAATAAAAAAAAATGCACATTTTTAATATACAACATTTGATTCTTACCAAAGCCATGTTTATAAATACTTTTTTTCTTTTTAATAAAGATCTCTATCTACATGCCAATCTGTCCAATTGTTTTTTTAGGCAAACAGATTCCGTTAAAGAAAATGTAGATATGTATTATTTCAGGTCCTGGAAAGCAAGTGTACCTGCAGAACTAACTAATTATCTCTTCAGGTACTTGCCATTTGGCTGAATCAAGTTTAAGAATTTCATTATTTACAAAAAGCAGTGAAATTCTAGTCTTTATAGGTTTCTTTGCTGATTCCACATGAAAAGAGTGCAGAAACAGAAATTTACATGTGAGTCATCTTACTAAGAGAAAATGCCATATTTCTTCTCCAATTCTTCAACAGAAGCATCTTTTAATCCCATGTGGTTCACATGATTGAATAATACTTGTGTAACTGTAAAAGAAAATCCCAACATGAACTGTTATTTTTATGATTCATGCTCTTAGGGTAAATCAGTCCAATTCTTTCCTCAGTGAGAAAAAGGGGTACATGGATTATACAGTTGAAATAGGAACACATTTTTAGAACTACTGAGAGGATGAACACAAGTAGAAAAAGAAAATTCTCATTTTGTTTTGATACCCAGGAGCTGCCTACCTTTCCTTAAACAGTGTATAATCCTGACAACAGAGTGCTTTTATTTTGTTTATAATCTTGACACTATGCGATTAAATGCAGAAGATAACTTAATGCCAGATGGTAGATAAAGCTTACATAAGGCTAAAGGCGTTAATGCAATTTGTAAGAGGAATTTACTTGCACTTCAGCAAGTTATTTTATTTTAACATGATTCAAGTATCAAAATTGTGAACGTGTAATAGTTCTTAGTGAAACTCAGCTGTAGATAGTAATTTTAACATTATTTGGTCCCAGCAAAATATTTTGCTTGTGTCTCACTATTACATAGTCTGTCTGGTGCGACAAATAAAGAAAAAATCTGAGCCAAAACACACTTTTATGAGCTCAAGCAAATGTCAGCCTGAACTACAAACTAATCTAAATGATTCCCCAAGAACAGGACAGACAACCAGACTGAGCAGTTTAGAGATGTTTGCATTCTTTTGACAACATGAAAGTCAGGCTTTGTCAAGAAATAGTTGTAAATTGTGGAAACTGTGTAATCTGGACACCTTGCATCTCAGATAGAGGATTTCACACCAATTCATAAATTTGGAACATTATTAGCTGCAAACTGACATGCTAGTGAAGCTTATTTTATCAGAATAAAATGCAGTGGTATTACTGATTAGAGGAAGAGGATTTAGCTGTAGTTTTCAAGTCTGAACAATAAATAAGGAATCAAAGGATTAAGAAAAATTACATGACATTCATATTAGCCTCTAAATCAAAAAGTTAGACAACTAAACTGATTATTCTATGGAATAAACGTGAGTAGCACTAAATTTTATCTATTTTTTGCTAGATTCTACAGTATTACAAAATAATTTAAAAGAGATATTACCGAATTACTTACTTTTTTTCTCTGAACCTGACATAAACATTACTGCCATATCAAATCTTTTTAATTCAGAGAGTCTCTGGAGGATTTCAAGGATGAGTGACGGCTCCTCTTTCCTGAAGAAGAGGAAGAAAGTAACTACTGGTGATTAGAAAGATTCAGGAGCTGCAAGCAATATTAAAGAATTCAGGAACAAGAAATTAAAGGACCAATTGAATTCCCTTCTCTGTCTCTCTCATATTCCCTGCCTTTCTTGTCTTTCCAATTCATTTCCGGTTCACAACACAAAAGTCAGTATTTAGAAACCTTTATGTAAGTATGATTCTTTGCCAGAAGAGAAGTGAAAAAAATATGAAAAATATGAAAACCTAGACTGATGCAGACTACTGGTCATGTATAGAATACCTATTACATGACTGATGCTTACACCTGGCCATAACATCATCATTTTTATATATACTGAGTAGCGTTAAAGGAAGCAGCATCTGTGGCCATAGGAAGCCCAGCGAAAAACTGAGCTAATTACAGTTGTCGAAATTTTTATTCATACAGCAAATTTCTAGATTCTGTTCATTTCGCATTCTTCCACTCTACACTAGGCACTAAATACAAACAATATTTTTCTTTCACAACTCGACACTTCTAGAGGGACAGAACTTTAACCTTACAGCAAACAATTTCAACTGCCTAGCCTTTATATTTCACACCACCAAATGCAGGACTGTATCTCTGAAGATGGTATTTTTCACTCATATGATGGATATTTTACTTTTAAGGAAACAAAGAAACAAACATGGATTTACGTTTGCTTTTCTCCACGAAAGAGAACCCTAAAAACATTTCCAATTTGTGCTCTCAGACAGAATAATTCAGAGAATCAGTACACTGCCTCTGACAGGCAAAATGAACTTCAGGACTCAAATGGTAGCATGGACAGACGTTTCAAAAATAATTTTTCAGGTCCTGTCTTAAAGGAACTTCAGTCTCCAATATACATTTACTACTATAAAATGCTAGCAGGTAAATAAAAGTCTCAATGAATCACAATACCACGGCATAAAACCCTCTGAATTTCTCAGCTTTAGAAAATTAAAGTAGAAGACAATGTGCAATTCTATGTGATAACAGAATATACACAGCAATACGAACAACAGTGATTTCATACAGTCTAATGCTAGTTTTTGATGCTTTTCAGCAGAACTAAATTCAACACCACACAGTAAAAATATTTCTTCACTTCTTTTTTATCTGATTTTTCAAGATTAGTTTCACATCTTAACAAGAAATAATTGAGTCATTCTAATTATTGCCTTATGCTTACGTGGTAATTTTGTATGCCTGAGGTTGAGACTAGAGAGAAAAAACAAAGAAACAAACATACACCAAAAAAATCATCCTCCCCGTTCCCTTCCTGCACCCTGGAGCCCTTCAAAACGGCCTCTGCCACCAGATTCTGCTGNCCCCAAGCCTCACAAGCAACGCAAAACAAAGGAGGAGTTAAACTTACTCAATGTAGAAATCATGTAGAATTTTCAGTATCTGGTTAAACAAGTCTGGATCTAAGGATTTCTGAAACAGTTTTGCATAAAGCGAGGGCTCTATTTGCTTTGGAAAAATTAAAAAAGTGTTGATTTTAGACAAAAAGTACAGCTGAGTTATGAGAATTAGATGAGCATTTTTAGAATTACATGGACAATGGTGAAGTGCACGAAAGCAAAACCCAAATCACACTTTTTCATATTAAAATGTATATTGGTGTTTATTTGGGGTTTTTTTTGTGATGATGATTTCTTTTAAAATGATTTTAAGTTATTTTCTTTTTCAAAATATATATAAGCAGTAGTACATATTAGGAAGACTGCTGTGTTTCAAGCACTTGTTCAGTTTAAAAATGTTGCTACGTCTAATTACCCTAGAAGCACTTGCTTGAAAAATTCAAATCTAACATGGTTACTTTAAAGAACAAGGGCCTATGTTTCGAAAAAAAAAAAAAAAGAGATTATGCTGAAACTGTCAGGCACAAAAGAAGAAATACTCAAATATGAATCAAAGTGAAGGCAATTAAAAAAAGGGACTATTGTACACTAAGACACTCTAAACATAGCTATCCCTTCTACCCAAGTGTACTGTTTCTTTAACATTGGTTGAAGAATCTGTCCAAGCACTGTCAGTAGTCTATATTTCATACCTTCAGGTACAAATACATGTTTTCTGGCCAGTCTTTCAACTTCCTGAAGTCAGATTCAAGCTGGAAAGAATTTGTAGGAATGGCAGGAACCGAAGAAGCAGACATTAACGACCTTCTGATTTCTTTTTCTCTCTTTTTGCTTGCAAGGGAAGATGGATGCAATGTTGATGAAGTTCCTTTCACACTAACAGGAAGCCTGCAAAGGTATTTTGAAACATAATCAAGCACACATTTAAGGAAA
>VYZS01055528.1:0-30689 GCA_013400695.1 Neodrepanis coruscans
AACTTCTGTTTCCCACCAGGACTTCTAAACATGGGAAAAGAAGAATCCTCCCTAGAGGATGTGTTGGCTTACCTTGACCATATATACTGCGGCCATATTTCCATAGAAACAAGCCAGCTTCCAACTTTGGAGGAGAGAGAATGGTTTGCTAAAAGGTTTGAAGAGCTAAAGAAAGAAGCATTTACACCTGAAGAGAAAAAGCACTTGTGCAAACTGATGCTGGAGTCCCAGGTACCTTGTTCCCTGGTATTGGATTGCAATAAAGTCATGGAGTCTGTCATGGATCCTTTACTGCTCTGGGCATGATTCATGCAGAAAAAGAACAATCCCCATCCTGACAGGCTTTGACAGTGTGCAAGAGGAAGATATGCAGGGCTTTGCCTGAAACAGGGCAACACACAAATGCAGGAATCTCACTGGAGTTTTTTCCTGGATTTACTTAGCAGCCATTATTGAAACAAAGAGCAATATTTTGGTTTGTATTGGTTACCTTGGGAATAATTCATAGGAAAATATTTCCAGCCAGTCCCAAACTTGAAAGGCCTTTGGAACTATTTAGAACATATATTGTGTCTAATATATATTCTTTCTTTATCATCTGGAGACACATATAACTACCCTACAAGCCCATGAATAATCAGTCTGCAGAAGTAAGATTCTCTGAGACTAATGATCTGACAGCTCATATTAAATGTTACTGATAGGAACTCGGGGTTGGGCAGAGCTCTGTGGAATCTTGTGCTCTGGTGTAGCTGTTCTGTGTTTTCCTCTCACCTTCATGCTGATCTGTTTTACTGTCTTTAAAGTATGGTGTCTGTCAAGGTTTTGGGAGAACAAATCAGAGCTGGACTGAGGTATTATGATGCAGCACTGGTAAATGTGCTGCTTTTCAGCAAAGAACCTTTGTTCAGTGCATTGTGTAAGGAAGTATTTCTGTACTTTCAAAATGTTTATTCCAATACTTCTGTACTGCTAAAAGTTTTAATTTTTTCCCCTTTTCTCCCCCTGTTATCCAGAAGGCTGGAAGGGTAGAAGAGCAGGATCTGTGAAGGTTGGAGAGGCAGAAGAGCAGGATGTGTGAAAGTGTCCCTGTTTCCAGTTTTCCAAGTATACAGAAGTATATGGCCCACTTTGTATTTTTGTTGCCTCTTTAGCTGTTAGAGGACTTTAACAGTGATACAGGAGGTTTATTTCAGGACCCTGCTGTACTCTATTTTAATTTCAGTATGACCAGAAATATGCTTAGAATGCATAATTTAACCCTGACAGAAAAAAATGTTTTTATGTGTGATTAGTTTTGTATCCTTTATTCCTTAAAACTGAATATTGCCTAACTAGAGAGTGTTCAGCAGTTGGCTCAGATTTCTGTGTGTGACTTAAGTCTTCTCTTCTCAGTTACAGACTTCATTTATTTTCAGTCTTCAGTTGAAAAACACTACAGAAACTTCTAGTGCTTCCAAAACTTGGTCACTTGTGAGAGCTGTCTAGGCATAAGTGAATGGAGTGAAGTGAGGAGAAAATGAAGTAAATACAGACTCATTTATTTTTCTTCTCTCGAGCATTCTACCTATGTACTGAGGGCTGTGCCTGATATAAATCAAAATAAAACACTGTGTCATATCTCAGGATAGTTATTGTTTATACTGTAAAAGAACACCATTCTGTAATTTCCACCTAAAACAGATAAACTGTTAAGGAATTTGTAAATTGCTCTGGTGTTACAGTTCTTCATGAATCTCCTTCCATGCAAGACAGAGATTTGCTCCTCAGTTCAGTTTCTGCTTAAGAGGAGATAAGAGCTGCTTCCCCGTGGTTGTCATGGTCTCTGGTGTCAGACTGTGTGGGTGGAGAGTGAGTGTGCTTTGGTTTCTGTCCCTTAAGGCTACAAACACAAATCACACTTCAATTTTATGCTTAAAAAACCCTAATACTGAAGTTCTCCTGCTTTTCACAGGAGTTTGACCACTTCCTGGCCACGAAGTTTGCCACAGTGAAGCGCTATGGTGGTGAGGGAGCTGAGAGCATGATGGGTTTCTTCCACGAGTTGTTCCGGCTGTGCGCGTACAGCAGCGTGACAGACATCATTGTTGGGATGCCTCATCGTGGGAGGCTTAATCTGCTCACAGGCTTGCTTCAGCTTCCACCTGAGGTAAGAGTCTTAACAGCCTTGTGAGCAGTTGCTTGATGCCTGGTTTATTTGCGGTGAAATGAACTCCCAAAAGTTTGCCGTGTTGTAAAGGCTGAAGGAATAAAAATGCTGTTTGTGTAAAGGTGTTCTTCCTTCCTGACAACACTTCAGCCAATTGTCCACAGGAGGCTATTACAAGAACTGTGATGAAGGGCATTATGTGCTGTTATCAGGAGCATCCTTGCAATTTCAGAAGGAGAGCACAGGTTTCTGTAAATGTTTTTCTCTCAATGTGTCAGTGAATCGTAAAAGGCTTTTAACCAAATCTGTTTCTGTGCAGCTCATGTTCCGTAAGATGCGTGGTTTGAGTGAGTTCCCAGAGAATTCAGCAGCCATAGGGGATGTTCTCTCCCACCTGACATCTTCTGTAGACCTCGACTTCGGTGCCCACAGGCCTGTGCATGTCACCCTGCTGCCCAACCCCTCTCACTTGGAAGCCATCAACCCAGTGGCCGTGGGCAAGACCAGGGGAAGGCAGCAGACCCTGCTGGATGGAGATTACTCCCCAGAGAGCTCTGCACAGCCTGGGGACAAAGTTATTTGTCTGCAGGTATTTTGCTCCACAATTTGTAATTGATATTTGCTAAGACTTGCTGGACTAACATATGAACAGAAGTGTATACAGAACTATCAAACAAAACTGAATTGATGTATAATGCCAAGAACTGGGATCCTCTTTATGGGGAAAAGAGGAGGGCAAGGAAGGTTTTCAGGTGCCATGTGATGACACTGGCATTTAAACAATCATGCTTCTAAGATCTCTGAAGGACTGATTCTGATACCTTCCTTTATTTTAATGATACTCTGCATTGAGAGCCATGTGTGGCTTTCCTCACAGACCACTTTTGCATTTAGACAACCGCTGGCAGCCTTTTTTCAAATTAATGGCTTTGGAGAAGAGCTGTCAACAAGGTTGCAAAATATTCAGGAGAATTTAGAATTTTGTCATTTTATCGTGTTGAAGACTCTGCTGGAATTAGTTTTTAGTCCTTGAACTGACTCTTATAACTGTAGAGGACAACCTAAATACTTCCTTGATAAGTTTTCTTTTCTTACATTGTGTTCAACTTGGAAAAACAAGTGAATTAAACTCTTGACATTTTAAAACCAGGAATGAGAATGAGTTGGGCAGAACTCTTCTCCTGTCAAGTATAACCAGCATGGAGGAAGTTCCATGTAGAAGTGAAAACATTTCAGTTAAAAAAATGTTTTGGTTCCTTCTGGAAAGGATTTTGAGAAAAAGCAGAAATGAGATTATGAAATACTCTAGGCAAGTTTGGGTTCTTCTTCCTTTTTTATTAAAAAAGAAGGCTTTAGGGCTTGCAATTGCAGGAAGGTGTTTGTTGCCCAGTGTGTCTCCTCCTCATCTTCCAGTGCAGTTATGTCAGGGTGACAACACACTGTTGTTTCTTAAATTCTCTCTTTCTCATAATGTTAGATCTTCACTATGTAGTAATAAAAGTACCAGAACCCTTTAAACAAAGATTCTTCAGGATACGTGAACCCTGCCTATGCAAGCAAAATGTAACTACTTGGGTTTTGTAGGAGTAAGTGGTAGGGAGGTTGCACAGTAGAGAAGAATGACATTTAATTCTGAGCTAAAGCCCTCTACCTTAGTAACTCATTCAAAGTATTCCAAAAAGGAAAAAATGTGTCATGTAACTTGAACCTCAGTATTTGTGATTGTGTCTTTAATAGGAGATTCAAGAGTCACATTGAAAAAAAAAAAAAAGGCGAGGTTTTAGTTGTGACTGTTAACTGCTCTTATTCAGCTGACTGACAGGAAAGAGATGAAAGCAGACACTTTCTTTTTCAGAATCTTGGTCTGGAAGTTTCTTGTTGAACTTTCTGTTTTTATAGTGCTTTCTCTTGAGAAATACTCTGAATTGAGGTTTTCTCTATTGTCCTATTCTACTAGAATAGAATAGAAAGAACTTCCACTAGCCTGAGTGCCAAAGCTTGAGGGGAAAGAGTAAAGATCACCTAAGGTGCCCGTGTCAGTGGTAATCCTAGTTGTCCAAGGTCTGAAGATATTCTTATCTGGAAATTCGGTGTGCTCAGTATATACAAGGACTATAAAACTCTTCTTGGTTAACTACGTTGGCACCTCTGCAACTTGTAATTGTCCATCTCTGGTGGAGAGTGGCTTATTTTTCACCTTCTCACATACCTTAGCTTTACTTCCTGGACATCAGGCAACTACTGATGTTTATGATTTGAACTGAAATTTCAGAATAAGATCTCCCAGAAATAAATTTCACAGTTGACATTCCACTCTCAGGGTCACTGTTTAATGAATGAAACTTGAAGGTGAGCTTGCTTTTCTGGTTTTTTTGCTAATGCAGCCCAGAAAAAACCAAAATCCTGTTCTAGCAAAAACTGTCTCCATCTTTCTGGTAGAGTGAGTAAAATCCTACCTGCACCACAGGAATTGAATCCTCTGTGGTTTGAGATGCATGTGTAGAATCTTGTTGGATAGTCATACTGTCTGTAGGCTTTAATGCTTTGGGATGTGCCAAAGGCCATAAAGTTCTCTCAGATGTTCTAGGGTCTTCTCTCAAATGCTGTCACTGAGATATGTAGCCTTCTTAGGCAGCAGAAGAAACCAGGAGGGAAAAGTGAAAACCCAACACTTGAGGAACAAGTGTAGCATGTAAGGGATAGAGTGGGGATGCTGGGTTGTCTCTCTTGCAGTAGTTACCTTTGTTTTTCTGTGGTACTTTTAAAAAAACCTGTGTTGGACCTGTATAAAACCCAGTGGTGCCATTTCCCTGGTTGATTGCACCTCTACAGGAGTGCTTGCACCTCAAAAGTCTTCTAAGGCTTGAACCTGCTATCCCACAGAAAGTAGAACTGTTGTCTGGTTTCAATAGGGAAGCACATCAGTCTGAATAGTGACTTGGGTGTGCAAAGGATTGAGTGCATTCTGAGGAAGCTGTGATCATCAGTGGAGAACTTTCCCTAGTTTCAAAACATTGGAATGCTAGATGATGCTCACTCTAGTATCTCTAGCCTTTTTGGAAAGTTGGGTTGGATATATCATAGTAGTCTCCGCCCTTCCAAATTATTTTTTATTTGCAACATTTATTTGCTATTGCTGTTTTGAAATGTAACTAAGAACTCAGGTTTTATATTCTTCTGAAATTTTTTATTTGCTTTTGAGTGCTTGAATTCAGTTCATTTTCCAATTTTTTCCCCTGTTGTGTCTGTTTGTGTCTCTGTTTGGTGTAATGGAAAGAGATATAACTCCAGTTCACCAGCATTTCACTTCAGCAAAGGTGTAGTGAATGCTGTGGTGGTGGGTTCCCTTTGTCCAGGGATCAGTGACTTGCTGCCAACTGTTGCAGCTTTCCACAGCCAGGATACTTGCAGTCACTGGTGGGTCAGTTTTAAGAGATTATAGGTCCATTCCAGGTAGGAATTACATCAGGCAGTCACATACACATGTTGGTCCTATGGCCTTGTGTTCATGATAAGGCCATATCAACTCTCAAATCATGGAAACAGTAGTCTGACAGGGATTAAGAAGTGGATCAAGGTGGAAGTATATCTGTTCCACATGTTTAGAAGGTCTTGTTTAATGGGTTACAGTTTGGATTTTGCTGTTTTCTCCAGTGCTTCCTAATGAGACTTTTCCATCTTCTTCCCTAATGTAGGTTCATGGCGATGCTGCTTTCTCTGGGCAAGGGATTGTTCCTGAAACACTGACCCTCTCTAATCTACCACATTTCAGAGTTGGTGGGAGCATCCATTTGATTGTTAATAACCAGCTGGGCTATACCACTCCTCCAGAGCGAGGAAGGTCGTCCCTGTACTGCAGTGACATTGGTATGTAGAGCTGAATCAGGAGGAAGATTGTTGTGTCAGAAAGGATTTTTAACTCCAATGTGAACATATGCTGTTCTATGGGCTTTTTATAGCAAGTACCTATCTGATCTAGGGAGTTGTACTAATACAGCTCCAGTTTCATGATAGAGTAGAAATTAGAATTTTTATTGATTATTCCCTCCTACTGGCAACAACTGAGATGCTAAAAATGTGCCCTCCCCTATCTGCTTTATAGCAAAGACTAAATATCAAGGGAAAACTTGGTCACATTTTCACAGGATGTTACATTATAAAATATTTGCAAGATTACTGTGAATTCTCTGTAACTCACTTAATTTCTGTCATGTCATTGACAGCTTTTAAAAAGGTATTGCAATGGAGGGTATAACAGATGTATCTTATTAAATTTCATCAAAATCATCCCAGTGTGTTTCCTGAGCAAGATTGATAGGTCAGATGCTCCTTAATTTTTTGGGGTTTTTTTTTGTTGTAAGGTGAGCTTGTTCAGCTTTCAGTTGAAAGATGAGGCTCAAGACCTTTTTAAGCTTAAACTAGAAGTCTTCTGTTTTGGACTTACCTTTCTTAGTGATAAACAGATGTATTATCAGTAAGATCAGAGATGTAGTAGTTGTCCTGTATACGTTTCCTATAACTAAAAATATACTTTCATATGTTTTTAAGTCTTAAGTCTTAAAGTCTTAGGTCTTGTTTGTGTGTGTTTTATGATTTCATCAAACCTATTAAATCTAATAAAGTAGATAGCATATGTTATTACTACTTTTCTCTGGTCTAGTTTTGTATTGTGGATTGGTTTTGGTTGGGTTTTTTTGCCCTCCATCCTTAGTTTTCCTCTCTTACTTGTCAGTGAGGAGTAGGGGTGTTACCTAGTTGTGCTTTAGGATCTTTTCTAAAGCTCAGGAGTCAGGAATGGCCGAAATATCTTAATTTCCTGGAATTTAGACAGATAAAGTACAAGAGGAACACTCTCTGGCTAGGAGGATTTGCAGCCAAATTGTTATACTAGAGAGGGTGTTGAGACATTTGAATTTTGCAGTATTTTCTTTAATGAAGAGACCTTTCCCTCTGAAAGTGCAAGGGACAGGATGACTACTAAAAAGGGAGAAGTTTGCTTCTGGTTTGCATGAAATCACAGTAGTAATCACATAGGATAAAAAGGAAATAAAACTGAATTTTTGTTTGAGACAGAAGTGATTAATAAGATGAAGGAATTACGTATAGAAAGTCCTCTGGGAATGCAGTGCTTGTATAGAAGTTGTGCTCAAACTATCACAAATACAACAGGTTGGGCTAATTGCATTTTCTCTCAGGGAAGACTCCTCTTCTTATCCCAGCTCTTGTCACAAAGAGCATCTTCAGTAGATCTGTTTTTATTGCACACACATCCCACGAGTAGTTTCAGCAGAGTAGGCGTGTGTACGTTTTCTTTGGAAGGGGTTGGGTGTGATTCCTGCTAACGTTCTGAATCCCTGGGCAGGTAAAATCGTTGGATGTGCAGTGATCCATGTGAATGGGGATGATCCTGAAGAAGTTGTCCGTGCCACACGACTGGCTGTCGAGTACCAGCGCCAGTTCCGCAGGGACGTCATCGTGGACTTGCTGTGCTACAGGCAGTGGGGACACAATGAGCTGGACGAGCCCTTCTTCACCAACCCCAGCATGTACAAAATCATCAGGTAAGAAAAGGATTCACCACCTGATGGGGGCCCCAAAATGTGATTTTTGTCTACACCAACCCAGCCTTGCTGCTGCAACAGGAGTCTCTGTGTAATGAACATCCTTTGCCATATTGACAAGTCTTCATGTAAGTGCAGCTACACTGTCAGCAGCCCTTGACTGAGGTGTGAGTCTGACAGTGAGACATTAATGAGGGTAATCACTCTTGAATACACAGTTTGATGCCTCTTGGATTTCAAATTCATGACCATTAGTAATCAGAAGGCAAAGTTTTCTTCTGTGTGCCAAGGGGAAGTGTGGATAGTGTGGGAGAAGAGGCAGGAAGCCAGTATGATGTTTGTCTCGTCCTTGCCTGGTCCTTTTGGTTCCAGTGGGGACTCAACTTTATGAGCATTTAAATGTATTCATATTCCATACTTATCCCCTAAAGAAAAATACACAAAAATATAGTGGCCAGTGAATTCTGGTATTTTAGGTCAAGTATTTATAGAATTGATGGCTTGATTCTCATCCAGTGCTGAAATCCTAGTGTGAATTTCTCTGAAAAAAATATGCATGGTAGCATATCTTTTTACCTGTTTTTACCTATAACTGCCAGCTCTAGGCACTTTTTAATTTTTTTAAAAAAAGGACTGTAAAACACACATCCAAGAGAACTATTGTCTTTCTGAAAGTGCCAGGAAAGCAAACTTGATGCAAATGAGTGTAATACACCAGGACACCATTTATTTTATTTTTCCATGGTACCTGACTGTAGTAAGATGTTCTGCTGTGATACTGTTCCCAGGCTTAATATCTGTGGGGTTTGATTCCCTCCCTGACAGATCCCGTAAGAGTATCCCAGACACATATGCAGAGCACCTGACAGCTGCTGGGCTCATGACTGAGGCTGAAGTATCCGAGATAAAGACAACATACTATTCCAAACTGAACAACCATCTCACCAATGTGGCTTCCTACAGTCCTCCTCCCACCAACCTGCAAGCTCACTGGGAAGGCTTTGTTGAGCCTGCTGCTAAAATCACCACCTGGGACACAGGGATGCCTGTGCCCCTCCTGCAGTTCATTGGAGTCAAGTCTGTAGAGGTGCCCGGAGAGCTCCAGATGCACAGCCATCTCCTGAAGACCTATGCACAGGTCAGTAGAGCAAAGCTCTGATCCCACTGCTCAAAGGTGTGACTGTTCCAGGAAAAAATATAAACACAGCAGGGCTGCCAGTTAGAGAATAACATGGTGTTCTCTAGGAAAAACAGCTCACTCTGTTTCAAGACTGAGGTCATGCAGTTTTTCCTCCAGTTTGGAAGAAAGGCGTGTCCTCTCCCTCAGATCTGACCATATATCTTATTTTGTTATTTTAACAATATTTTGTTAAATGAAGAAAAAAGCTAATAGAAAAGGCAGTTTATTATTCTTACAAATAATAGAAACTATAATGATTAGTTACTAACATTTATATATTTTTTGGTTAGAATGAGTGCTTTGTGAGATAATGAGTCAGAGACCTGGTAATAGTGTACACAGTTTATAAAGCCAGTAGTGAGTGTTTTATGGCTTGTATATATAAACATAAGACAAGAGTGTCAAGTTTGAAAGTCAGAGTTTGATAGCTTGTAAGTTTATGTTTGGTTTAGGATTGTGAATGTTTCTCTTTGATGAATGTTGAGTGTGTGCAGGTGTCTGGTTGGCAGCCATAGAAGAGGCTGTGAGTTGAGTATTTCAGAAGGCTGATGTTCTTTCCAGCCCAAGGCAAGAAATCCACATCTGGGTGTGATCGTTTTCTTGCAGTTCTGCAGGCCAGAACAGGGAAGAGTTCTGGAGGCTGGAATACTTACACCTGGGATCTGTCATCACTGCTAAACAGACAGACCAAAAACCTGTCAAGACTACATTCTATGCTGTAATTTTTTTAATATTTTCAGACTAAGATTAATTTGTCAGTCCATAGTTTGTTGGCTAGTAGTTGAGCACATGGATCATCCATGGTTCTGTGGTCTTTGGGCAACCTTTTTCAGGATGTGCTTAAGTAAGACTCTGTATTCCAATCAAACCTAAGCTGGTTGCAGGGATATAGCATTATTCCCACAGTGTTGTGTCTTTTTCCTGGCTTCTGATGTTTTCTGGAGAAAAGCAAAATAGTAATTTTTCCTTGTTCTTTACTTGTTCAGTCAAGAGTTCAAAAAATGGAGGAAGGAAAAAAGCTGGACTGGGCAACAGCTGAAACTTTAGCATTTGGTTCTCTGCTGAGCCAAGGTAAGAGGCAATTAGACAGCAGACCATAAAATATTTTTACTTTAATGTCAATAAAGGATAACATGAGACTTCTCACATGTTTCTAAGTCTAAAGATTGATATGATATTTAAATTTGATAATTTGCATGGTCTAAGAGAAGGTAAGTATGAATCCTCTATCTCACTAATATTTGTAGATTGAATCCTAAATGTCTTCAAAGAATTGTTGCTCCCTCCCACTCCCCAAAAACATTTGTGTATAGAATTAAGCTTGTGAGCAAGGCTGCTGACATTAGTGGGGCTCCCAAAGACTTTAAGTGTTTCATGCTACTATTTATTTTCCCTCATCTCTTGCATGAATTATTATATCCATTTACCTGTGATACAGAATGTACACTTTTTGCCATTTGCCTCAGTAAATTGAACCATTTACCCCAGAATAATTCTTGGCTGCAGGGAGGAGAAAAGAGAAATGTCAGAGCATCTCTGTGCTTGTGAGTTGGAGCTGCTGCTGGTTAAGAATTCCACCTCAGATTTCATTGCTTATGAGGGCAAATCCAAGAAGAGACATAATAAGAGTTGTAATATTTTAGAATTGTGGAGTTGTCATCCTGCATGTTTTCTTTTTACATTACTTGCTAATTTGGTTTTGTTTATTGCTTGGCAAGGGTTTAATATCAGACTAAGTGGACAAGATGTTGGCAGAGGAACCTTCAGCCAACGACATGCGATGTTGGTTTGCCAAGAAACAGATGACACCTACATTCCTCTGAATCACATGTCCCCAGACCAGAAGGGTTTCCTAGAGGTAGGTTCTGTGGTCTACAAGTCAACCTTCTTCAAGTTGTGCTGAAACAATGCATTTTTTAAGGCTGCATATGTATGGTATCCTGTGTGTTCTGGAAAACCCCAGATACAGAGACATAAAAATGTCAGGGCACCCCTGTTCTTTGTAGTTATAAATCACAGTTTTAACCAGGGGGTTTGCTTTTTCTTGAGAGGTCAGGTATTATTCTTTTCCCCTCAGTGTCTTCATTCAAAAGCAAAAAAAGAGGTGACCATCAGTTGCCTTTAGCAGTGCACATCCTCAGTGTGCCCAGCAATGATGTGCCTGGTTCCAAGGGTTCTTAATCCTGGGTTGTCTTCTTCCTCACCCACCCCTCCCAACAATTTTGTTTTGTTAGGTGAGTAACAGTCCCTTGTCTGAAGAAGCTGTGCTTGGTTTTGAATATGGAATGAGCATTGAGAGCCCTAAGTTGCTGCCAATTTGGGAAGCTCAATTTGGAGACTTCTTTAATGGAGCCCAGATAATATTTGACACTTTTATCTCTGGAGGTGAGTGCACAAGGAGATAATACATTTAAAAATTAATCATTTGTACTAACCATATTTTTAGAAAGTCCTTCCTGTTTAAAGTAAAAGGGCAATGTGTTGTGAAAAGAATTCTGCTTTTCCAAGGAGTCCTGTGAGCTTGCCTATGTGGTCCTGACTTCTGTGCAGCTTTTCTCTGAAGACAGTCCATCTAAAATGAAAAACACCCCACCCTTAGCAGAATACAATTATATGAGGCTATAAAAGGGCTGTTAATTATATTAATGTGCCCTTTCTTCCCCCACATTTTTTTACTGTGTGTTTATATGGTTGATAGCTTTATAGGCTATGCCTTTTATTCATGAAGCCTCTGAAAAAATTCCTAAAGCAATACAGAAGGAAAATAGTGATTATTTAAAACAAACAAACAAAAACCCCCACAACGATGCCTTACAACTAAGTTTGTCTCTAGCATGTTTTCTGAGTGCTCAGATGAAAACCCTCTGTAGTCATAGATGGAAATTCAAAGGCCCTCTTATCCCACCCATGCTCAAGGTGTATTTGAGGCTGAGATCAATTACCTTCTGGATCTGACTGCAGTCCCTTAAAAAGTGCAGGTTTAGCAGAGCTCAGGGGAACTTGCCTGTGTTAGCCAGGAGTGGCTCACAGGTGTGGCCTGGGTCACACCTGTAGAGATTTAAGTTTTAAAATTTCACTGTGTCATGTGCTCCACCTGGATACTCAAGTCTTCTGGGAGACAGAGTTACATGATAATTTCAGCAACTTCAGATCACCTTATGTGTGCTGTTTCACTGCAGTGAACCTCATGGCAAAATGCCAGCAGCTCATTTCAGGCTTGTATGTAATTATGTGGAAATTAACTATTCCTTTCTTCCCCCAAGTAGTTCATGCAAAGTCATGTGTTCTATGGCTTTATGTTCCACAGAAATCATTCTCTCCTTCCTCCTCATTCTGTGTTTTCAGGTGAGGCCAAATGGCTTCTGCAGAGTGGGATAGTGATTCTTCTTCCCCACGGCTACGACGGTGCAGGCCCTGAGCACTCGTCCTGCAGGATGGAACGGTTCCTACAGGTACCCACACACCCCTCAGGGCCACAGCACAGCACTGGAAGTCAGTGGTCTGGGAGCTGTGCTGCAAAAGTGCAAAAGGGGGATTCCTGGTGATGACAACAGAAGCTGGAGATCTTACTGTGATGGTGAGATAGGAGTGGGCTGTGCTGAAAGCGGAGGAAGAAGGGATGCTGGGATGTGAAGGTGGAGGTCTAGAGTGGTGAGGGAGCAGTTTTGGTTGAAATGCTGCCACAACAGCTCTGGTGCAAGGTTCTGATTGAACCTTGTGATAAAAGCTTGGTGTTCCTGTAGCATTTGTCCTCTAGGCACAGATCATACAAACAGAATGCTGGACACTATTAAATAACAGTAAATCTGTGGCACATTTTTACAAAGGAAAAAAAAAGCCCTAAAAATTCATTGTTGTGCCCTTCTGACTTTAGAAAGTAAATGAAAGCCATTTCATCTAAGTAAGGAGGGAGGCTGGAGCATTTTAGAGAGACGTTGCCTCTATTTCATGAAGTCATGACCTGTTAAAAACTCTGCCATGCCCCGGTTGCAATGTTCTAGAAGAAGGCAGTTCAGATGTAATCTTATCAGTTAAGTGTTAAAGCCCTTTCTTCTCCGAAGTTGTTCCTCCCTTGCAATCAATGTCTGAATTGGGATATTTGCTCATCTGTCCCTGTACAGGTCAGTGTGCCTTGTCGGCCTGGATTCTTTCTTGCATATTTTTCTCACTGCTTTTTGTGTTTGACAAAGTATTGCTGTGTCCCCCTATACAGATGTGTGACAGCTCAGAAGAGGGAGTTGATGGGGACCAGGTCAACATGTCAGTTGTGCATCCCACCACCCCAGCACAGTATTTCCATTTACTCCGGAGACAAATGGTCCGAAATTTCAGGAAACCTCTCATTGTTGCTTCTCCCAAAATGTTACTCAGGCTCCCAGTAAGCTGAAAAATCTCTTTTCTGCTTTTGGGATGGGTTATTTCTTCCCATTCTTTCTCCTCCTTTGTGTTCTCTTCCCCTTTCTCTTTGTTGCTCTTCTGTGTTCTCTTATCTCTTCCTTGGGGTCAAATCAGTGGAATTTTGCCTGTTTGGGACCGAAAGTATTGGCAATTAAAGCTGGGTGGAGGTGAGCTAGAAGTAGGGTTGATTCTAGGTCTGATGGTTTTCTTGGGAAGCTTATCATCCCACCTTTCACTGGGAGTGGGAATGGGAATATATATTTTGTACTTGCCAAAACCCCATCTCAGTATTTTTCTGACTCTGGCCTGAGAGAAAGGCAGCAAGATTTGGTAACTTCAAACTCTTTCATGCAGGCTGCTGTATCAAGTCTTGAAGAAATGGCCCCAATGACAACATTCAAGCCTGTGATTGGTGACTCCTCAGTAGATCCTAAAAGGTAGCTCTACTTTCTTAGAGAAGTTCAGAAGGGATATCCTTTTCCTTTCTCCTAACAGCTCAAATTTGAAATGGTGTGCAAAAGATGACGTTTGGGGGAAAATGTTCTCTGGTGGGTGCTTTGTTCCTCTTTTTGCCTTGTTTTATGGTGAACACTTGTCCTGGTAAGTGTTGGTCTGCAAAACAGTGAAGTGTTCAAGGCTGTGGGCCCTTGCCCCTGCAGGGAGGTTATGTCTGACACGATGGGTCCTATTCTGCACCATGTCTATCAGCTGACAGTCACTGGGAGAAGATGTTATGTGAATCATAGGTTTGTTTAGGCTGGAAAAGACCCTTAAGATCATCAAGTCCAACTTTATCCCAACACTGCCAAGTCCATGACTAAACCATGTCCACAAGTGTCACATTTAGGCTTTTAAATACCTCCAGGGATGGTGACTTCACCCCTTCCCTGGGCGGCCTGTTTCAATGCTGGACAAACCTTTCAGTTAAGAAATTGTTCCCGAAGTCCAATCTAAACCTCCTTGGATGCAACTTGAGGCCATTTCCTTTTGTCCTACTGTGTGATTGCTGGAGGACACAGTGTCTCTCCAGCAGGAATTTTCTGTGGCATGGGAGAGAATTGTCCTCTGGAGGAATTTGTCTTCCTCTCTGGTTTGTTTTCTATGGAAAGCACATAGGTGACTATCTTTGACTAGGTGTTTAATTTTTAGATACTTAAAGCTAAGAGATACTAATCCCTTTGTAAGGTAACTTTCCCAGAATTATTGAAGAAACCTCTGAGTTCAGACATACTGTGCCCAAGGGTTAGTTTGCCAGCTATTGGAAAGGAGTGGGAGGGGAAGGGAAGGCAAAGATGAGAAAAGATGGTCTAGGGAATTTACCTTCATAATTTACCTTCATAAAATTGTCTTTCAAGTTTGGCTGGCTGTTTTTGTTAAAAGTGTGAAACTGTTCAGCACTGAGTTTCTGTACAACACTAAACTTGGAAACATTCTTATTTTTCTTCAGTGTCACCCAAGTGGTGCTGTGCTCTGGAAAGCATTACTATGCTCTGGTGAAGCAAAGAGAGACAGTGGGAGAGAAGCAGCACAACACAGCTATTCTGAGACTTGAAGAGCTCTGTCCTTTCCCCCTGGAGGCTTTACAACAAGAGTTGAGCAAATACAGCAAGGCCAAAGGTCAGCCAGACTTTTGTGTTTCCATTCTCTTTGAAGTCCTAAACTAAATCTGTTTCTTGCCTTTGAGGATTAAGAGCTATAGTGGTGTTTTCCTCTTTGCTCTTTCCCTAATACATCCACATGTTTCTGGAGTGGGATAATGCAAATGTTTATTGCTTGTGCTACAAGAACTTGTTCCTTTGCTGTTGTCTCTCTGCTTTGAACAAGCAGTACTGAAAATCAGTGAGCCATTTGGGATGTTTTTTGCATTGGTCTTTGCAGTTCAGTCCTTTAAGTAGCTTTTTAAAACAGCAGTAGAAGATCAGAATATACCCACGGTATACCCCAATGGTGGACACATTTTGGGTTTGAATTCAGCAGGCTGTGACCTGGAAGGGAATTCAGTCTGGCAAGCCTTCATTTTAGAGGTAATGCCAAAACAAAAAAGGTAGAGGTGCTACAAAAAGAGAAAACTGTTTTTCTTGAGCTCCTGAAAAGATAAATTTGTACATTTGTAATGTATCCTTATCCTTCCTTTAGTCTTCACCTGGAGTCAGGAGGAACCACAGAACATGGGTCCATGGTCCTTTGTGTCACCACGGTTTGAAAAGCAGCTGGGGCTCAAGGTAAGATGTCCACAAGGTAGTTTAGTGTTATGAAGTTCAAAGTTCTCCTTGGTGTTTACCCAAAAACCCAGTCCTCATGCCTAAAGCAAATGTGTGTTCTAATTTTAGCTACTTCTGATCTTTGTAGCACCATTGGTGATGAGCAGGACTGGAGCTATATTTTACTCTGTGTTTAATCAAAGTAGACAGGATAATGAAAGATCCCAGGTAGGAAACAACATGCTTGAAGTGAGTAGGAGAAGAATCCAAAGCTGCCATGTGGTCTGGCAGATCATGTTCTTGGATAATGTTCTTGGAGCCATGGTTCTGGGGAGATGTAGGATTACTTCCTGCATTACTTCCAGGAGGGACTGCCCTGTATCTGCCAGCAGATACCACCTTGACATCAGGACCTCAGGATGCCATCCTGTGCCTGTACTTCATTAATCATTTCTTCATGACTCAAATTTCAGCTCCGTCTTGTGAGCAGACCTCCTCTACCAGCCCCAGCAGTTGGCATTGGAACCCTCCACAACCAGCAGCAGGAAGACATTCTGACCAACACATTTATCTAAGTTTTCAATGGATGGACTGCTGCTCCTGCTGTCAGTTCTGTTTAGTGCCTCTGAAGAAGAAGAAGAACAAAACCCAGATCCTTAAGACTCTTTAGTTCTCCAAAATGGAGACCAAAAAAATTGTAGAACAAGTTTGATAATGATGAAGGAATTTTTTCATGTATGGGAATACCTAATGATGAGAAGTAGATGCTTGTCACTCTTGATACTTCTCTTGTAGTATTTTCTACAAAACATCTTTTTAAAGTTAGAAATCCAGTCCAGGGGACAGACTGGTGAGCTGAACTATAGAATACCCTACATCATGGCACTTACCTGCACTTGACTTTTCCTAGGATGGTGCATGTGTGGAAACAGGCTCTGTTTTTTCTGTTTCCACAGAAGTGTTAGTGCTGTTTGGTCAAATAAATGCTTCCCCTTTCTTGGGAATGAGCCATTTCTATAGCAGAGTGGTTGTGGACTTCCCCTTTTTTTCTTTTCCTGTGGTCCAGAAATGAAATCTGTTGCAGCTGTTGGTGCTTTTCTCAATGCATGAGCTGTTAAAGCAGAATTCTGGAGGGTGACCTTGCAGGATGGCTCCTGACGGCTTCAGGCACCACAGTTTTTCTCACCCAGAGGATGACAAACCCCGAGGGAAGGTTTCAGCACAGCTGTCATCTGGGGAATGGGGAGAAATAAGTCTTTATTGGGAGACAAAGGATAAATGGCCAAAACATTGAGGGTGTGCATTCAGCTGGGGAGACTGCTCCCAGAATTATCTCTGAAGCCTGCTGTGGTATTTCATCCTGGTTAATTGACATATTGAGGTAACCTCTCTAACCTCTGTTCTGTGGTGTTTCACATCACTGAGATATAAAACCATGTTTCTCTCACTTTGCTCTAGCAAACTTCACAACTTCTTATGCGTCCTGAACAGCTTTATCTAATGAGGGCGTATTCTGGTTTAAATTTCTGCTGATAACTAGAAAAAGGAGGCTGAAGAATAGCTTTGGCTGCAGCTGTAGCCAAGGAGGTTGTAGAGCACAATCACCAGCCTTGACTCCACACTGATAATTACAAAAACTTGCGTTTTTTTTCACTATGACAGTGCACACAAGGAAAGAATAGACCCCGTGTTTTGAGTTCCCAAAGCTGACCTTGTCCTGCACCACTCCCCCTCAGGCTCTGCAGGTCTGGTTGTCCAACCAAGTAAAGGATGGAGTGTTCTGAGCCCGTGGGAGACAAAGCTATTTCCGTAGTACTGCTCGGCTCAGTGCCCCCAGCCTGGTGTTGCTGTGCCGTGGAGCTCCCCAGGGATACTGGGGCAGGATGGGGGAGCTTCAGCACAGCTCTCCTTGGTATTGCTGACGCAGCCTGCCTGCAGAACACTGCTCTTCTGCGATGGCAAACAGCTCCCAGGAGCAAGACAAAGCACTCGCTGACTTAGGGGCTAACACTGTTTCTCCCACCAGTTTTGGATGCACACAAGGCTGTTTTCCATCTGTGCACCATGCTCTGCTCTGCTTGCAGGCGTGGCTCTTTCCCTGCACAGTGCTGTGTTGCTTTTGCCAAAAAGCATTTGAGAAAAGAGAAATAGAAATTTCAATCTTAGAACTATGGAATATGCTATGTTGGAAGGGACTCACAAAGATCATTGAATCACATTCCTGGCCCTGCACAGGACAGTCCCAAGAGTCACCCCATGTGCCTGAGTGCCTCCAAAAGCTTCTTGAACTGAGACAGGCTTGGAGCTGTGACCACTTCCCTGGAGACCCTGTTCCAGTGCCCAACCACCCTCTGAATGAAGAACCCTTTCCTTACAAAAACCTCAGAGGAGAGCACTGCTTGACAGTGGGAGTGAGTTACCTGAGTATGCAGGGAACAATCCAGGGATGTGCCAGGTGGAATGGAACACAAGTTGGGAGAGTGGGTAACAGAGCAGATCCCAGTCCTTGGACAGAAGAGTTTTGTGGGTCATTAACACAGGGAGAAGTGAAACTTTATGTGCTGTTAGATAGCAAAGGAGTGTTACAGCATTTGTGCATTGTGGTTTGTTCAGGATTTTCAGAAAGAAGTGCAAGACTAGAAGAAAGAAAAGGAATGAGCTGTTAGGTTGAGCAATTCATGAAAGGAGAGAGAAACTTTTAGTGACAGGAAGAAAACACATCAGGAAGACAAATATATTAAAACAAGTAACAGTGATGTTAGTTTAGATTTAGAAAATCTAGCCTGAACTTTGAAGACACAAAGTTTTGAACACAGTAATTATTTTGAATAAGGAAGGAAAACAACACTGCATTTGGATTTTTTTTACTTTTATGTCACTGGGACCCCACATCTGTTCAGCACACCCAAAGTGCAGCATCTGTGTCAATATGAACTGAAGAAACCTGGACCTTTCATCAATCACCAAAACATGGGCCAGCAAGTTAAGAGAGAGGAGGGTTTGCTGTGAGAAGTGAACTAACAAGAACTGTAGAAGTTCATTAAATTAAGCTTGGCTAAAATTCTGAACAAAGGGCAATTACAAGAAATTTCCTGAAGCAGAGGTATTAACCCAGCTATTATTTGGAGATTATAATCTACAAGTAAGCTTCCATGTCCATTAATTATGGGCATTTGTCAGACTTTTCAAGAATTATAGGTGAAAATAATTGCTGCAGAGCTGCTCATTAGTATTTGTAAAATTATGACTATAGAAACTGGAAGAAAAAGCTCTTCTAAGTGATTTCAGATAAGGGAAGCTATTGAACAGAATTGTTTAAAGTTATTGTAGCAAGGCCTTGGTTAAGTGGATTTCTGGGGGAAGGCAGAGTGCAATCCACTATATAGATTCAAAGTCGTAAAGGAGCCTTAATCCTTCACACATCTCATGTTCTTTCTTGGTACCTTTGTCTAAGACAGAATTCAAGCCTGTGCATAGGGTGAGTTACTCAGAAAGAATAAATACTCTTTTAAACTGTGATATCCAAATCCATGAATTAAATTCTGATAATCCTAATTTTACAGACCAGTGGCTGTTGTAACTGAGAGCTCTGACGAGGGTGGGATCATTGTTTTGATGATACTGAGAGGATTCTGTGATGGGTATCACACCCACCCCAGTCGGTCTCCGTTGCCAGATTCACTTCACAGAATTGATTAGACTGTAAAAGACCTCTGAGATCATCGAGTCCCACCCATGACCCAACCCCATCTCAAGCAGACCCGGGCACTGAGCACCACATCCAGTCTTTGCTTAAACACCTCCAGGGATGGTGACTCCCCCACCTCCCTGGGCAGCCCATTCCAATGTTTAATCACCCTTTTTATGAAGAAATTATTCCTGATGCTAAACCTAAATATCCTCTGGTGCAGCTTACGACTGTGTGCTCTCATTCTGTCGCTGGTTGCCTGAGATNGGGGTGGCGGGGCAGCCGGTCCGGCACAGGTGCGGGGCTGCCGGGCGCTGCTTTGTGTGGGTGTTTTATTCCCTTGCAGCTCTGCTGTGTATGTATGTACGCTATATATGGTGTGTGTACTATATACTGCATACGCACATATATAGAGATATATGCATAAGTATCTAAGGGGAGGGTGCCAGGAGGATGGATCCAGGCTGTTCCCAGTGGTGCCCAGCGATGGGACAGGAGGCAGCGGGGCACAAACTGATATCCAGGGAATTCCACCTGAACATGAGGAAGAGCCGCTTTTCCTGTGCAGTGACCGAGCGCTGGAATAGATTCCCCGGAGAGGGTGTGGGCTCTCCCTGACTGGAGATATTCCAGAGCTGTCTGGACACAATCCTGTGCCCTGTGCTCTGGGATGACCCTGCTGGAGCAGGGGAGCCACTGTGGTCCCTCCCAGCCTGACCCATCCTTGGGTCCCGTGTTCCCATGGGAACGAGGTGCACCTTCGGATGAGCTGTCTGAGGGTTGGGGGTAAATAGATGAGAGATAAGTCACAGCTGTAGATGTAAAGATGGCATTCTGACCCAAAATGTTACTTACAGCCATTCTACAGTCTGATGAGTGCAATATCCTTGAGGAGGAACAGATGGTTGTTTCCTGTGTCTGTCCCAGTGTGTTTGGGCTGGGAATAATGTCCAAGTTTTGGAGGACAAATTTCCCACTGAACATGTGTGCTTTGATTTTCTTTTTTTTTTTTTAATTGATTTCATTTTTTTTCCCCAGAAAAAGAGCTCAAACTGTTGAGCTTTTCAGTGTTTTGAAAGGAGAGACTGCAAGGAGAAATACATGAAAAGCTGAAATAAAATCCCCAAAAGTTCCACTCTGGATTAGTGCTCCACTGATTTAAATTACAATTTCTAACCACAGTTTAGCAGTTGAATTATTTTTTCCAGCTAAATGCTTCTCTAAAACAAAAGGTTCTCATCTCTACATGGGTACTTTTTGATGTCAGAATCCTTTGCTTCTGGGTTTAAGTAGCACAGGCTGATACTGGGTCGTTTATTTTTAGATGGAATACAATTTAGTTCACTTCTGGTGATATATCCAGTGCCTCTTCTCCTGTAAAATTATTCCAGCTGTGGAAAAAGGAATGGGTCAGATCTGTTTAGAACAAGGATTCTCTTTCACCTTTTTGTCTTGTTTTCAACTGTTTTAAGAGGGTGTTACTTTTCAGACAGTTTTGGAATCTAATACAAAGTTCTGTGAGGTTTTATACTTTCATAAAGGTTCACTAATGTATTTTTCTCTCTTCTTCTGTGTGTGTGTTTGTTTTTCTGTAACAGTAAAATTTTTAGAAGTTATTAAGCCATTCTGTGCAGTGTTACCTGAAATCCAGAAACCGGAAAGAAAAGTGAGTGCCACGTTTTGTTCTTCCTTCTGCGGGTTCACAGATAAGAGAATATGTGTGGTATTCCAGTCCAACCTCCAATTTTCATGAAGACAGTGGGCCCTAAAGTAGGTCATATTCTTTGGAGGAGGGGGAAGATTACCATGATGATGAATTCTAAGCAGCTTTCTGATAAGTTACTGCCTTCAGTAATTATGCTAACTCCTTTTTTTTTTTTTAAGTCTCATTTCTAGGCTAAGTTTATTTAGTTTCAGCTCCATGTGATTGCATCTATTTTAATGCACTAGAACAGAGTTTTCAAGCTTTGTTTTCCTGTGGATGCCACTGCTGGCTCTGAGCTGGCTTACATGTTCCTTTGAAAAGGGTTGCACTGTAATTCAGGGACCACAAGTTCAGTTCTTCCTTTCAGTTCTTCCCACATCATATTTCCTCCTCCCATGGCTGGGATTCACCTGGCTGGAGTGGGAAGGTAGTCTGTGTTACAGTTCAGGGAACTGCTCCCTGCTCACCTGCTGGATGTGACATTTCTCTTTGACCTGAAATCAATGACCTGAGTTCATTGACAGCTGATCTCTTTAGCCTTGGAATCTCCTCTCATTTCTCTCCCATTTCTCAGCACATTTTCTGAGTTTAAATTAGTTAATTTCTGCAGATCAGGAAAGGGACCTGCCTTGTCCAAAAAAAAAAACCCTAAGCAAACACCATTTTTTTACTTTCAGAACTCAAGCAAGAACTTACTGCCCAGGTGACAGATACTCTAATTAGAGTAATAAACTGACCTAATATGCATTGTCATAACTTCCATGGAAATTCCTTAAGACTTAAAAGGAAATGCTTAGCTGGGAACATGACACCATGCAAGAGAATCCTCTGTTGAAGAGACACTCCCAAAGGTTAGGGCTGGATGCAGAGCTGTTTGTGCCAGTGACCATTGCTGAGCCTGCTGGATTAAATGGAGAAAATATAGTAAAAACTGATGATTATGCCTTTCTGGAATTGATTTTTGGAAAGATTGGGATTTATCCCCTGGCTCTTTGCTCCATCTGTCTTACCTGGTTGCTTTCCAGCATCTTTCAGTGTCGGGACAGGTTTCTAGACAAATGATTTGGGTCAGACAGGGGTGTTTCCAGAGCAGGAGTCTCCAGAGTTGGTGTGTGTGCTCAGGTTTGGATGCCCCAGGCCTGGGTGGCAGGTCCCCATCTTTGCCTCTGCCGTGGTGAACCTTGGTGCAGACTCTTGGTGATGCTTTTTGGCACATCTGGGATTAGCTGGTTCCACCCATCCCATTTGTGTCTGGGGATGAGGCTGAAACAAATGTGCAGATCCTGATGTTCTGTAAAGCTCCCTGACAGATGTTACTTGGCAGAGAGGAAGAGGGGCTTGGTCTGTCCTTGTCCTCCATCAGCAGGTGAAGGATGCCCAGAGAGGAGCCAAAATTCCTGTCCCCTCTATTTGGGTCACTTGGCTGCTATTTGGGTCGCTGTCTAGACAATGGCTGCCCCTTGCCAGATTTGAAGTGAAAATGTAATTGGGAACATCTTCAAGTCATGTTCCTTGCTGGTGTGTGGTCTATCAAGTGGCTTGGGCCATCCCACAGAGCTGTGATTCTTTGTAATTTGTTGTTTTCTTGCAAACTGTCACTGGCAGGGGTGATCAGTGGGTTTAGTGGATTGGTTAAGGCCAAGACAGGAGATGAAGATAACCAGATAGAGAGATCTGCTTTCATTAAATGTGTGTTGGTTGTTAGGTGAAGATGATTTTGATTCATTTTAATTCATTTTGCCGTTGTTGCTGATGAGGGGAGTGCTTTTTCCTGTCTCTAGGGAGTGTTGCTTTTGTGTTTTGTCCAACTTGATTAACACAAGCAGTTGCTACTTTTGTAGTTACTAGCACGGGTTCATATTTGCCTCATGCACAGATTTCCTGAGTAGAACACACTGTTCAGAGCACCAAGATGATGGTGATTAAGTCCCTTCATTTTAACACAATTTGAGAAAAATGTGAAAGGAAGAAAATGTCCAATTGAATCAGATCAGATGGTGAGATGTACTGTCCCTGTGCGTGTTAGCATTTGTGGCTGGAATATTTTGGTACCAGTCTGTGTTTGGCTGTTTCTGACATGGGGATTTGGATGCTTCCTTTTTCATTTTTCTCCTTGAGTCACAGAGGCTGTTTGGAACAACTGTGATTTGGGTGATGCAGAATTCCTCTAGTGCTCATACTCACCACAGCTGTAGAGAGAACCAGGGCAGTTGCAGACCTTGAACAATGACGCCTGAGCCAGGGTTAACTGTGAGACAGAGACAATTTGGTTGGACGTTTTTGAAGTCCCTGCTTAAAATATGAATTGTGGAATTCAAACAGCACTTGGTAAAGTGGGTCAGCACTGCATAGTCTAACACAGGGTACTGTTTGGATTTATTTGGTGCTGTCACTGTTTTTCTTGTTGTAACTTTGTACTGTAAGTATTTTTAGCATCTGCCCTCTTTGAAGAATGAGGCAGTATCAGTAAATAAATTACTTGGATTATTCAGCTCCTAAGTACAAGGTTTCACTACCTCCTGGGTTTTCTTTTGCTCTGCTGCTGCTGCATTGATTTTTAGTTTCTCATTTGTGGGTGCTCAGTACCCATAAACCCAGAGCATTAATCCTTTTTCTGGTGGCTTCTCTCCAGGCAGATTCAGTGGTGGGAGGCAGAGCTCAAACCATTTCTGCTTGTATCTCTCTTACACTTTAGTTCATGTCATGTTTCAGGAGCTGCTCTGCTCTTGCCTACAGGGAGCACACTTTTCCTAAAGTTTATGATCCATGGAGGAAAGGGAACTTTAACTTCAGGCTGCCTCTCAGCTTTCCCTGGTCTCCTCGACTGCATCTCTTTGTCTCAAGCTTTGAATAATCCTCTGGCTCAAACTTAAATCTCATCATTCTTTTCTCCTTGCACCTGGCACTAATTACAGGTGCCTCAGATGTTGTGACCCTCAAATCACTTCAATGGATTAGTGACTAATGATCATTGATCTGATGTTCTTTTTAAAGCACTGTGTAATCTACATCAATAAAAATACCTTGGAGGCAAACAAAGAATCTTGAAAAATTATTTTGTGGCCTGTGTAATGCCCTTTGAAGAAATTAATTCTGAATGTTTTGAATTGCTGTCCAGAACTCATGGTTCACAGCAGTTAAATCTCTTTAAAAACTTCATAGTGCTTTAGTTCCAGCCATACAAAACAGCCTCCCATCTGTTGAATCCTGGAGCACAAATCACTGAAGATAATTTTTTTGGCATTAATCATCCTTTATTTTGGTGTGTCCATGATTTTAGCCACACTGTTGCTTTTTAGTAAATACGCACTGTGTCAGAACACTGTATCTAAAACACATTCTCCTGGCTGTGCTGTCTGCCAGATCCCACAAAAGTTACCTTTGCCTCTCTCTCTAAAATCTGAAATCACGTTAAAAATAAATTCCAATGAGGAGGTGATGCCTTGTGGTTCAATACCTTTGCATGGAGCTCTGATTGATGCAGCATTTAGTACTGATGTGAGAGCCAGTGAAAGTTGTACACACAATGAACAGTTCAATCTCCACTCTGTCCTGTAGATCCAGTTCAGAGAGAAGGTGCTATGGACGGCAATCACGCTCTTCATTTTCTTAGTCTGCTGCCAGGTGGGTACCTGTGCTTTCTCTGCTCAGAAAATGGGTGTTCTCTGCATACAAAATACAGAGAAATTCTTGTTTCATGTTGACCTCCCAGTTTCAGTTGTGTATTTTTATGGGTAAGTATCCAAAGTTCAGTTTTGATTCCCTGAAATAGTCTTTGTTGTTGATTATGGATGTTTTCAGAAACTAATGCTTTTGGTTTAGTCTGAAATACATAATTTTTTTTTCCTTTTATGAGGGTCCTATCAAATTATGGTAGTGGCTGCAGGGTAAACAGCCAAGCTAAGTATTTGTTGAGCAGCATAAACTGAGCAGTTTAATGCATTGTTTACCCTCTCTTCATAGCTACATTTAAATTTTAGCTTTGACAAGTGTGAAAATTAAATTCAAGTGATTGTTTTTACCCAATTCCTCTTGAACAACCTGATGAATTGTAAAGATTGCAGAAAAATGCTTTTGTGAGCTGTTTAAGTTGACATTTAGAACTTGTCTTTTTTATGGGTATGCTGGTAAAGATATTAACTAAAACCCCTCCAAAATGCAGGTCTTTGTAAACATTTATGTTATCTTTATTACTCATAGTTGTAGGCGTTCTAGAACCTGTGCTTGGGTTGTAAACAACAGAGGGGTTTTTGTTTTTCTTTAAAGAATACTTAGATATTGAAGAAAATGAGATTCCATGTATTATCTGATACATATTTTTTAGAACTTGTAGACCTGCTGGAAGATTTACAATTCCCACACTTTGGAATCAGGCTGTTTAGCCATTCCAGACTGTGAAGCAATAGTTTAATAGTTTCTGCTTTCAGCTCTAAAGGACATTTTAAAAGCTAAACCCCAGCTCTTGGTACCTCCCTGTTTTTTGGAAGGAGGAGATGGGAATGATACTGGAACTAGAAGAACTTGTAGTTATCTGTGTCTACCAGCAGCTGGATATATGCCCAGTTAGAATTTTGAATGTATATGAAAGATTGTAGTAGTTGATTAAGGAAAACAGTGGTGCAGACCAGAGTTTTCAGGAATTCATCTCCAAGATTGCCTGTAAGATTCCTGGTCTACTGTTTTTGGGATCAAGAACAGTTTCAAAGAGCTCAAAGTCCCTGAGTATTGACATACAGAATATTGGAAGCTTTGTATGAACCTGCCTGACTTTTGACAGTTCCATATGGGATATTTCAAAACATATTCCCAGCTGTGGAATTTTAGTATTTAAATGTCTTCTTTCTAGGGGTTTCTCCTTTTTTCCTGTAGAAGGGTCTCAGTTTGGTCCTTTTGAGTCACCCCCCAGTCGCAGGATTAAAACAGATGGTGACACCACCTCTGGTTTAATTAAAAAAAAAAAAGGATATTAAACAACAGCTGAATCATTTCATGTTAAGATTTTTGTACTAATGCCTGCTAATTGTCTTTTTCTGTTGAATACTCTTGTGCACTTTGACAGATCCCTTTGTTTGGAATCATGTCATCAGATTCTGCAGATCCCTTCTACTGGATGAGAGTCATTCTTGCGTCAAACAGAGGTGAGCAGGTTATTCCCTCCTCTGTTTTCTGTCAGGATAAACACACCAGGAGAAAAACAGTTGGCTGTTAAATGTCATACAACCCAGATGTCGTGTTGAAACACTTTATAAAGTTCTTACACACAGATGTGATTAAAATTGGTACTTGAGGAGTCCTTCGCCTTAGGGATGGGACCTCTTTTGAGATGTGGGTGAGATTAATCTTGATTCTCAAAGTTTTTTGGGATGATTCCATTTAGGACTGCAGAGCAGTGTCTTTCTAATTAATACATGGGACAGGGAATCTCCTGGCTTTCCACTTAGGAACACAGCACTAATGTGCAGTAGGAGGCTGTTGGCTGGAAAACACTTTATGTGTGCAAGTCAGTTGTGCCTCACAATTGTTTGGCAACGTTATGAATGGGTAACTTAATAGGAGGGAAAGCTAAAGGCAGAGATGTTTAGGCTTAGAGCTTAGCAAAACCAAAATAACCTTTAATTTTAGAGTAGTCAAGTGGAACTTTAAAGTTTACTTAAGGTGGAACCCACCCCAATGTATAAGAAGACTCCAACTAGTGCTGGAAGTCTGAAACTTAAGATGGGTGACCTGTTATGCATGAACTCTAAATGAGGACACTGATCTCATCTGTAGCTTGGAAAATTGGCTGGAAGTAAGAAAATAGTGCAACTCTCTAATGTGAAGGTACTGTTTTATTTTGGAATGCCAAATTTTGTAACACCAGTGAAGATAATAAATTAAGGTAAATAGAAGTTTTCTGCTTCAAACTCTAGTGCAGAATTTCCACATGGAATTCTGTGTCTCACCAGCAGTGTTTGACACTAAATATGCTGCCCCCTACCCAGGTAGAATGGTAACAGTGGGCAGGAAAGGACTAGAGAGACTGAAAGCAATAAGAGGCAGGAGTGGGAAAGTGAATTTTAACTTAAGTCAACTGACTAGAAATCACTGGAGGATGTCTGATAAAGGCTTTTTGACATCCTGATTTTTCAGCTGTTGGAGGAGTAGAGATTTCCATGAGCTATGATGTCATATTTAACATGTAAACTCTGGGCTACAAGTATGAAAGAATCACAATAGTGACTTTAATGCTTTCACATCTTACACTTTGATAGCAGAGAAAACACTAAAAAAAATTGAAAAACAATTGTGCAATAAGGCTTAAAGTTTTTAAGAATTAGAGCTGAAATGAGGACTGTGAGAGTTGGGCAGCAGTGAAAAGGGACCTTCAAACAGTAGAGGAGATGCTCAAAACTCTTCTGTGAAATTGAGTTTAATTGTTAGAGGCTCTTCAGGAAATGAAGCTGTTGTGGGATAAGCAGGAAGAACTAATGGCTTAAGAACTGGCTGAAAAGATGAGAAGAAATGTCTGAACAGATCTGAAAGGTGCCACAAATTGAATATTCCTACTTCTTTTTATCTTCCATATGACATTACAGACCATGCTTACCCTGTCCCTGGTTCTCTTTGAGATTTTACAAGTTTTCAATGCCTAAATAGTTGTTTATTAATATTTTTTTTGGTAATTTTATGATGGAACATTACTGTACTACACATGAGAGCAGAGTTGCACTTGAATGTACAGAATTGAAGAGAGCTGTGAGTTTTTTCTCTTGGATCTGCCTTGTTGATATTGTGAATTAACAGCAAGAAAAAAATGTGCATTACTTGTGCATTACCTTTGAGTGGCTGTGGAAAAGATAATGACTAAGCAATTTGATCTGGCTTAACTAAAAATTCAACTTGCAAAATTTGTTCTTACCCAAATGTTTTTTCTTTAAAGTTCCAGCTTAGAAAATGTGGAAAGTTTCCTAATTTTAATCCACATTTTCAACATTTTAGTTTTATAAGCATCTTCAGATAGGAGGAAACTTTCTGGTGTTTGCTGAAGGACAACTTTGATTTCAAAAAAGTCATTTCTTGGGATGCTGTTGCTCCTGAAAGATGATGTAGAAGAAAGATTCTGTGTTGAGATGGGAGAATATTTTGCACAGGCAAGAGATGAACTGTTCCCCTGAGTTTAACTGCTCCCACAAGTCCTGATGTAACTCAGGCAGGAACCAGCACTGGAACAAGGCCTTTTTGAGAATATTTGTAAATTAGAGTATCAGGTGATAGTTCTGATGCTGCAGGTGCTTCAGTCTGAGGATGCAAACAGAGTGAGAAGTGCCCAGTTTTGTTACACCAGGTGAAGTGACTGGGAGGGAAAACCAGGCAGGTTTTATGGAATGTCATGGAACATAGACCTGTGTGCTGCAGCAGGAGTGTTTCATGGAGTTCTGTCTCCCTGTTTGAGTTGCACACATTNCTCAGCAACGTTGTGAGTAAGAACATCTTAATGACAGTCTTTGTTTTGTTAAGAACTAGTTTATTCCTAAACTCTTAACTAGAGTCAGTGATTCCCAGGGCAGGCTGATAAGTCACTGTGGATTTGCAGAGTGTTTTTGTGGTCTGCAAAATTAAACTTTTGAAAGTCACAGTAAAGCACTGACAGAATAAACAACTGGGGACAAGATGCTGTTCAGTGAAAGGTTCCTTGAGGATGTGCCAAAAAGCTGAGCTTAAGTGTGCATTGGCCTTTAGTGTGAGCCACAAAAATATGTGTTGATTAAAAGCTACTTAGTTTTTTTGTGCTGCCTTCAAAACTGCAGATTTTAACACAGCAGCCTTCTTTTGTGAGAGGGTAACCACCTTTGTTTTGTCACACCTGTACATGTTGGAAGCATTATGAAAAATATTCTTTACATGTCAGAAACCTTTCAAGAGACCTAATTCTTTAGAAGAGGTGCTTGAATGGCAGGTTTTTTTTCTTCCTGTGCAGGTACTTTGATGGAATTGGGTATCTCCCCCATCGTGACATCGGGTCTGATCATGCAGCTGCTGGCAGGAGCAAAGATCATTGAAGTTGGGGATACTCCAAAAGACAGAGCCTTGTTCAATGGAGCTCAGAAGTGTAAGCACTGTTCCAGTTAAAATTACTAAGCATGTTTTTATTCTTGGGAAAGCAGCCAAGTGATACTAGATATGAGATTTCTTTGGTAGGTGATTTCAGCAGAATTTTTTTTAAAGGATTTGCTTTCTCTCTTGTTTTAGTATTTGGGATGATTATTACCATTGGGCAAGCCATTGTGTATGTTATGACTGGAATGTATGGAGATCCTGCTGAAATGGGTGCTGGAATTTGTCTTCTTATTATAATTCAGGTTTGTAATGAGCTATTTTGTGTGTAACTGAAACTGGTTAGATACAGTATAGCTGGAAGGTCTGTGTGACTTCTATTTATTTATTTGTAATGCTGATAGGTATCATCCTTTCTATCTGTCTAGATACAAGAAATTGTAAATATTCCAAAAAGGAGGAGAAAGCTGGGAGAGTTAATATCAAAAATATTTCAGATAGGAGTGGCTGCTTAATTGAAAATACAGAAATTAGTGGACTTTGAAAGCAGTAGCTGCTGATCAGTGCCATGGAGGACTTTTCACTAACTGGCACAGATGGAGCTTTGAGAGTCTCCCATAAAACAAAGCAGTAAATGCCCAAACTTAAACCCTTTTTTAACAAAAAAAATGCTTACTGAGTAATGTGTTTGCTGTGTCTCTGCTGAAAAGTCACAGAGCTCATGGCCAGGTGAGATGTGCAGGTGACAAAATTACTGCTGAAATGATATTTAGATAAAAAACTTAATGGTCCCTCTCCAGCCTGATGAAAATACTGAAGCAGGGAATGAATAAACAATTATTGACTTGATTTGTTCTTGTTTCTGCTCAGTTTTGTTTCTCTTCCCACAGCTCTTTGTTGCTGGTTTGATTGTGTTGCTGCTGGATGAGCTGCTACAGAAAGGTTATGGCTTGGGGTCTGGTATTTCCCTGTTCATTGCCACCAATATCTGTGAAACCATTGTCTGGAAGGCTTTCAGTCCCACCACCATCAACACTGGCAGAGGTGGGTGTGCTGTTACAGTCAGTTACAACATGTTTCAGTGGGTTGTACAATACAAAAACTAACAGATGGTTACTGGATGGCTTTAAAAAAAAAAAAGGTTTATGGTGATGAGCTTCTGAAGTCAATTGTCCAATTAACATTGAAGATGAAAATGTTACCTGACTTAGGTGAAGATGTGTAACCTTCAAGTTTGCCTTTGCTGATTTGNTTTTTCACCTCCTGCAGGAACTGAGTTTGAGGGAGCTGTGATTGCACTGTTCCATCTCCTGGCCACACGGACAGACAAAGTCCGGGCTTTGCGAGAGGCTTTTTACCGACAGAATCTGCCCAATCTCATGAATCTGATTGCTACAGTTTTTGTGTTTGCTGTGGTCATATATTTCCAGGTAAAATCCCTCACAGTAGCTCTGCACATGTAGAAGTGCATATGGACTCCAGACACTGCAGTCACTGGGAAAAGATGGGAAAGTTTAAACCAGAGTAACTGAAGGATCTTTACTTTGAGTAAGGAGCTGGTTATTTCCAGTGTTGTTAATTCAGTGACATTCCTCTGTGACAGTACAGCTGTAAAATTGTATGGCCAGGCCTGGTGATACTCACATTCCATTAAATGCCATACGCACTATGAGAGTATTTTTACTAAAAATGGGTTCTGGAACTGCAGTGGTTTTATTACACAAATAATATCCTTGATATTCATCATTGACTTAAGAGAATACTTTTGGACAG